>JASAND010018866.1:0-70312 GCA_030248195.1 Trissonchulus latispiculum
GGAGACGTATTCACGAATATGACATCTCGGCTGCAGTCCACTAGCTTCAGCTGAAGAACCAAGAAGGCACTTTCTATTTTACAGATCTCCGATGACTTCAAGAACGCATTTCCAAGCTGCATTTGACGCTTCAAGTCAGCATTCCCATCGGCAATATCTGCGAACAGATGTCAGGAGATCGCTGATGGCATAGTTAGACTTTGGGAATAACCCGATTATGTATTCAGCAACGGCATACTCGTCCAGTGGAATCTGAGGATCCATGTTGGCACGCCAATGCTTCAGAATTTCCGGATTGTAAGCATTGACACGAATGTCGCAGAGGTCCCGCTTCTGAAAATATTTCCTGGAAGAAATGCTAGCGCGAACACACATGATGTAGCGATCCAGGTCACATTCAAGGTATTCCAGTAAATCCTCAAACGTTTTCAAGGCTTTGATTTCTACCACCTCCTTTGGATCCGTCTGCTTGATTTCACGACGTTCACCAGCATGCACGCGCAGAATCCTCTTCAGCTCAGAATGCTCCTCACGTAGGCTCTTCAGTTCTTCCTTCGAAACGTGCCTCGGCTGAGAACAGGAAACAGGAAGCGGAGCCACGCTACTGTCAACGTCCATGTTGCCCAACTGACGATCTTCATCATCCACAGTCCGTTGCGATGCTAAACGAACAATTTGATCGATTTCGTCCAATCTGTCTTCATCAGTAGACTGATCAGCGTTAGCCGCTCCAACAGTCAGTGGCTCTAGGATGACGGTCATGGGCATGGGCTCGATCGGGTAGCCAAATCGACAACTGGATTCCGGGCCCCGCTTTTCGCAAGTAGGCCGATGAGTATGGACCTGGACGGACACATCGACATCAGCCATACAGTGCTTATCACAAGCACAAGAAATCAAGCTATCGATGTAGGCAGCAATGACTTCAGGAGCCGCTGTTTCAAAGTCTGGAGCGCCTTCACACCAGAACAGCCCATGATTATGCACCTGCCCACGAGTTTGAAATTCATTGCGGACAAAGAAATCCCTCATTTGGCCCAGGGGACTCTCCGGATGACGAAGCGTCCGCTTGATAAATGTCTGCAGTAGGCGGTCGTAGTAACGAGCGATGAATACACTGCCTTCGTTCTGCAGTCGGCACATTTCCTCGAATGAGATGGAACTGACGTCTTCTTCGCTGATTGTTTCGCCATCCAATTCCGCCTTCAACATTACAATCAGCTCAGTCCATCGACTTTCAGCCACAGAAACAGTCAAATAGATTGAAGGACCACCAAGTTGGCGAATCATAGCGAATAGATCCTTCTTCTTGGCATCGTGCCATCCAGGACTGCTTCGAACATTTCTGGTAAAGTTGAAGGCTTGATTCTTCCTGGCCAGTTCTTCCACAACCTTCCCATGGACGATGTCTGAAACTGTATAGGATCGTCCAACATGTCCTTTCGCCTGTTGTTGCATGCCAACCGATATGCCGTCCGCGACACGTTGGACCTGCAGCTTCTTCGCCTGAAAGAAGATGTTGTCATCGCACATCTGAAACCGGTTATCCTCCATACGCATGGAGTATTTCGCGCGATCAGCTGTCGACATTGTCGTCTCAGGCACGTCTTCGCCACCGTACAGTTGAGGAAAGCAAAGAGCTTCAGTTTCCGACGACAGCAGCAAAGGCAGTGGCTTGTTGCCTTCGCCAGGGTTAACGATCAGCTTCTTCTCTCCCAAATCATACATCTCTGCAATCACCATCTGATTTTCGTAATCGGGATCATTCGGAGCCAGCATAGTGGGTTGGTTGACAGCCATCAGGCGCTTGTCGACAGGTTCTTCCTCCCATTCGCTGTCACTATCTTTGTCCCCATTCTCACCACTCTTCGTCGGACCAGCACCACTCTCATCAGGCTGAAGCGTGTCTTCAGACTGACAACAACAGTCATCTGTACCATGAGCAGGGCATCTGCTTGTGTCAATGCCTTCCACAATGCCCTCCGGCTCGATCATCATGGCCAGAGACGCATCCTGTTGAAGGGAATTAAGGAAGCGACTCACGTCAAAATCAACGTTGTCCCGATAAAGACGACTGTTTTCATAGAGCCAACGGCTTGCTGATAGGACCTTGGACACGCGGATGCGCTCGCGCCGATGAGCACCCAACTTCTTCATCCGCCGTAATTCCACCACGATGGTAGAACAGTCTGATAAGGTACGGGGGGCTGACCAATAGAACGATCCAGTTTGCAGGGCACACAGACAACGTTGCCGTACAAACGTTGCTGCTTGCAAACAGGCATCTGGCGGATTCGCATGAAAGGAATGGCTGCAGCCACCAAATTGACCTCAAGAGGACGCAAATCCTGCAGTTCGGGCACAATAACCGGAAGCCTGAAGTTTCCAGGTCTCAGTCGGGGGATCTCGCCAGCACGCAGCTTATCCCGACAATAACGGCAGACCTTCTTCACCAGTTTTCCTTCTGCCTCCCGTCTGCGGCAAGGTTCACCGTCTGCGTCTTGATACAGTTCTTCAATCTTCAATGCAATGTCCCGATTTCGCATGTTGTCCACCACCGACAACGTATCCGGATAGAGTTTCTGATGACATACACAACAGACATCAGTCGGACCCATGAGCCGCATTTGCTCAAAGTGTTCCCAACAGCCGCCTTCCTCGCCCTTAGCCGGTGCCTTTCTTTCTCGATCTCTCTTCCGTTCCTCCGCCAACAGCACAGGATCTGACCGCCGTGTCTTCATACGTGAACGTTGCTTCGAGCTTCTGCGGGGTCGTCTTGACGCGCCCGCATACGCTCCACGCATCGTATCACGCTGTTTCTGAGCCTCCACCGGGATCGCAAGGTAGCGCTCCTGCATACGCTCACGCATCGTATCACGCTGTTTCTGAGCCTCCCCGGGATCCTGGTACCGTTCTTGCATCCCTTCACGCTGTTTCTGGCCCTCACCGGGATCCTGGTACCGTTCTTGCATCCGCTCACTGTTTCTGGCCCTCCACGGGATCCTGATATTGCTCCGCTGCTCACGCATCGTATCACGCTGTTTCTGACCCTCCACCTGGATCCTGTTGACGTTCCTGCGCTTGTTTCACGCTGTTCCTGACCTTTCCAGCCGGATCCTGATGGCGCTTACGCCCTCTGTATCCTCATCCTTTCGCGATGTTTCTGACTTTTCACTACGGATCTTCATACCGTTTCTTCATGTATTCTCTTGACACCGCCCGCTTTCTTTCTTCAGCTGATACAATCTCGCACTCTGATCTTCTCCGTTTCTTCTCAGACGCCTCTACATCGCTACCACCAACCACGTTTCCATCAGATAAATCCATATCGCTCCCCTCTCCAGTCTCTTCCAATTTCTTCCGAGCACGTTGTTTCTTCTTTTTCTCCGCTTCCTTAGCCTTTTTCTTCTCCGCCTGCAGTCTTAAATTAGGACGTTTCTTTCCCATTTCGAAAAATAGTAATAAAGGAACAAATCCAACTAACTTGTACTAATCTGCTACTACTCTGCTAAAAATACAAAAACTAAATATGTATTAAATTTATATAACAACCATTACATTTGCTTTACATTCCCCTAAAATACCCAAGAGGAGCGGCTGGGGGAGGGGCGGCAACGACGAAAAAACGGCAGCCCAAAAAAACTTATCGACAACAACCTTCCCATAACACGGGCAGGAGTAGAAAGCGGCAGCCCAAAAATGGATTATATACCAACAATTTCCCTATTAGAACCTCCCAGAAAATTTTGTTACAAACTTTTAAACAAAAACATCTGTCCAGCGAATGATTTAGTCAACCAATATACGTAAATAGCACTTATTCTAATTCAGGGTGATAATCACCCATAGTCGGACCTCCCATATGCTACAGAGGAGCAAAAACTTCGATCTCACAATAAATTCCCTTATGCTCAATCACAGTTTGCAAAAACTCTACTTCTAAAAAAATCTACTTTTGAACTATAAATATATATATAAGCTGATACTACACATTCAAATGAAATCCATGAATAATATAGAATCAAAATCAAATATAAATCCAACGTGCATTTCGAATTCTAGAAATCTTTAGTTAAAGCATTTTCCAAAACTTCGCTAATTCTATAAATTATATTTCAAAACTTAGACTTAATGTCTTCTTTGAAACAATAAATTTTTCACCTTGCCAATCAGCCAAACCCAACTCACCAAATTCTCATTAACCACTTCAATAAACCCTCCAGTGAACTTATAGAATAAGCACATCATTTACCAAAAGATAACATCAAAATCATTCACTGGAACATATAATTTAGGGCAATACGTAAGACACAGCACATATATCCTCAAATGTGCGTGCATAATCAAAGTTAGCAAAGCCCACGTCAGTAAACTAATATAAGTAATCATTCACCATAGAAAAACACAAATATACACACCACATGTATACAACCTAAAAACAAGCCCGCAAGCAAACTCACCTTCTCCCTTCTTCCTTTCAGTCTTTCAACTCATTTTTCCTACATTCAGATACATCATACATTGTCCCTATTACAACTTTTTATCTACGCAACGAGAGCTTTCAAATGATATCCATACTGTGGATCTCCAATACTTTTCAGTTTTGACATTTTGACCGTTTTTGGCCATTTTTAGCCCCTTTGAGGCCCCGTAACTCATTTTCTGTACATTTTGTTGCTTTGTTTCTATTACAACTTTTTATCTACGCAACGAGAGCTTTCAAATGATACCGATATGAGTACGATCTGAGAACTTTCAATTTTGACCATTTTGGCCATTTTTGACCATTTTCGGCCTCATAACTCAAAATGGGTGCATTTTCAGGCCTTGACCCTATTACAACTTTTTCATTACTCGTCGAGACCTTTCGAATGAGACCGATACTAGACTGATACGAGAACTTTCAATTTTGACCAATTTTGGTAGTTTTTGGCAATTTTTAACCCTTTCGATGATCCGTAACTCATTTTCTGTACATTTTGGTGCTTTGGCCCTATTACAACTTTTTATCTACGTAACAAGAGCTTTCCAATGATGCCATATAGAACGGTTTCCGTTACTTTCAATTTTGACCCATTATGACCGGTTTTGGCCATTTTTGACCCCTTTGAGACCCCGTAACTCATTTTTTCTATATTTTGGTGCTTTGACCCTATTACAACCTTTCATCTACTCAACGAGAGCTTTCGAATGACACCCATATCGACCGGATCCGACAATTTTCAGTTTTGAGCCATTTTGGCCGTTTTTGGCCATTTTTGACCCTTTTTCGCCTCATAACTCAAAATAGGTAAATTTTCAGGCCTTGACCCAATTACAACTTTTTCATTACTCGCCGAGAGCTTTCGAATGATACCAAAATTAGCTCATTTGGACAACTTTTTTATTTTACTCATTTTTACTCACGGGGGTGCTCCGGGAGCACCTCTGCTCCCCCGGGGCTCCCCGCGTTTCCGGGAGCAGTTCAAGTCAAGACCTTCAAAATGAGGTATCAACCACCTCTCTACCCCTTTCCAATCTCGAGATAGAGGGGGGGGGGCACATACGGCAAGAAATAATAAATAATAATAAATAAATAACGGACATACCCAAGTTAAAGGGTTGCCTTTTTGTTGAAAAAGCGGCAACCCAATAAATAAATAACTAGCGCTACTGCAAGAATGTGTTGCCCACAACACATTCCTTTGGGGTATAAATTGTACTAGAGACCTTTTAAGCTGTTTCTGTTCAGGAAATCTGTCCCAGGACTCAAAGAGCTTTCAATTAAGCACCATATTGCCCATGTTTCAACGAATTTTTGAAAATGCGGTTTTTTCCGGAAATTCCGGATTTTCCTATCTGCGGCCATAACTTTCGCTAGAAACAGTTCCAGAAAATATGGTAAGGACAAAAATTACTCAGCTCGACGAGCTCTTTCATTTGAGCCCAATATCGACCACTTTTGAAGAACTTTTTCAAAATCCGGAATTTTCCGGATCGAATATCTCGAAATCCGTAAATTTTCCGGAATTTTCGATTTCAGTTTCGAAATCAGCGTGGTCGAGTTACCCTATGACCGACTGTTGAGCCAAATCGGAGACAAAAAATTTTAGACCAAATTTTGAATTTTTGAGATTTCGCCTTGGTCCCCCCTTACCATCCCGAAAAATCCGAATTTTCAAAACCCGGAATTTCGGAACCATCTTGCTTCCGGGAGATGTCCTAGTCAAGGGCTTTAAAATAAGGTATCAACCACCCCTGTACCCCTTCCCAATCTCGAGATCTAGGGGGGGACAGACGGATAATAATAAGCACAGAACGATAACAAAGTGTTGCCCATTCCTTTGGAAAAGTGGGCAACACAATAAATAAATAACGGACATACCCAAGTTAAAGGGTTGCCTTTTTGTTGAAAAAGCGGCAACCCAACAAGCAAACAAACAAAGAAACAAACAAACAAACAAAGAAACAAACAAACAGAGAAACAAACAAACAAACAAAAAAGCAAACAAACAAACAAACACACAAAATCTTCGAATGTGAAAAACTTGGGAGGGGGGTGACGCATGCCACATGCTCTTCTAGCACACATCACATTAACATGCACATACATGCTACAGATTAGGATGACACACCTGCCCCACTAATGTACATACCCTGCCCCGCTAATGTACATACCCTCTCACTCTAACTGACATCACCCACCTCCCTGCCATCGCATGCCATCGCATGGAAGGGTGACCAATATTTTAATACTAAAAGACTCCAGGATATCCAGCCAGTCGTTAACATACATTCTTCAATTGTGAATTGTGCCTTTTTGTGTGCCCTCAGACTGTAACTTGCTTTAACTTTCACAGGCAGATAGTTCTATAAGAAAAGTCGTTCAGCTCATCAGTAGCTATCGAATGACACCCAATTTGTCTATATTTTGGAAATTTCAGAAATTGATTTTTGTGACCTATAAGATCAGAGGAGCCGAGCCGACACGACAAAAAATTCTACCTTGAAGCGTTTGCCTTTACCATAATATCCGGCAGGCATTGAGAGTTTTATATGCCAATTTTGTTGGCTTTCGAGTGGGTAACGAGTGAGAAATTATTAAAAGAACGTGAGAATTGTGCAAAATGATGATTTTGGCAAAATTAGCACATCTTGTGGCAAGTTTTTTGAGAGCACTACAAATGGTAGAAATTTGAAACTACTGTCATCACAGAGTTGGAAGTGGGTAGCGGGTACCCACGGGTAATAGAAATTTTGCTACCCACAGGCTACCCGCGCGGGTAGTTGCGGGTATCTCTTGTTGATGTAGTCACTAAAATTCAAGGAATTTTATTGAAAAATGTTCGAAAAAATACGTTTCATGTTTGGTGATTTAAAAAAATCGCTGATTTTCGCTGAGTGTTTTTAGCTGATCGCTTTTTTATGTTTGTTTTTTTATGTTTGTATGTTTATGTTTGTAACCGATGTTTAAAAAAATCGCTGATTTTTACTAATCTCAGTTAAAATGGGCGTTTGACTAAACTTCTTCTATTAGGTTAATCCAGAAAAGTAATAATAAGTCTTTTTCTTTTTTTGTAGAGCATTCTGCTTCTATTTCTCGCTTTCAGTAAGCAGACGTACTAAATAGCTCAGCATACAGACTGCTGTTCGTGCCGTTTTTGCAAAGCTTAAATGCCTTGATTGTATGTGTTCCTTTAGTGAATGGTACATAAGGTCAACCATTGTTCGAAACTGGAAATGTTTGCTCAAGAAATTCTTTTAATTCGAAGCTGGGAATGTTTGCTCAAAAAATTTGACAAACTAATATTATATAGGTAGGTATTCTAGAAAAATCCTGAAGACTAAACTATTATCATAATCCGTTAGGTAGTAAGAAACAGTATTTTAGTAGGGGACTTATATATAATTTCGCTTTGTTTTTATTATTCAGAACGTAATAGCTCGTGGTCAGTTTTTGGAATCAATCCGAAATCCGCAAACATCCGCAAAGCTCAACCGTTAAAATCCTCTTTTCTAATTCAATCTTCTAATCAATATTCATTTTATTAATTTCAAATTTTTAAAATCAATGCATTTTAGATTTCGCGTGAAGTCACTCTCAAAGTTTGCCTCTATAGTTTGCTTTTTAGACATTGGCGGCACGCTATGTTTCTAAATTTATTATCCCTTTTACCGAAGAAAACTGTCCTGAATAACACATAGAAGCACATATAATTGGAAACAAATTATCCTCTTTGATAATTCGAAAAATCAACTGATTCTATAGGTGAAATTTAATAGCTATTAAAATTGCAGGACTTTTATGCAACGCTCGCCTATCGAAATCGCCTATTAAATTGGAAAAATCGATAGCGAGTAGATCTGATCCAACGCTTGGAGGGGATGGCTGCGAAGTTTAGCAGCGTATGATAAATTCGAAAATTATCTTCGCAGCCATCCCCTTGAAGCTTCCCTCTCCAGGCCGACAGCAACAGCAACAACAACAACAACAACAACAACAACAACAACAACAACAACAACAACAACAACAACAACAACAACAACAACAACAACATCAACAACACCACCACCAACAACAACACCAACAACAACAACAACAACAGTACAACAACAGCAACAACAACCATAACAACACCGACGACGGATTGCCCCCCTCACTCGCCAGGGGTTACCAGGCGAGTGGTAAGACCTTTGAAAAGGTATTTTAGTTTTATTATAATATTTTGTTTAAGTTTAATATGTTTAGGCTTAAAACATTTTATTGTCCAAAACATTGGCAGATTTTCCTACTATCCTATTTGAGTGCTCTCCGTTCCCGCCCACTCTCTCTCCTTTCTTAGCTTCTTCTTCTTTTTCTTCTTGATACTCCATTTTTTGTCACCCACCTTCCGAGCGGGTATATAGTTTTCAGCCATCCTAGTCACTATTGATTTGCGGGGGGCAATCCCTATCTGTGTCTAAGATCTTGATTGCCTTGAGTGTGACTGAGGTCGCCTTAGCGTTGGGCTAAGGGGCCAATAACCGCACGTCAGAACTGCTTGGGGGTCATGTTTTCTGTCCGTGACCTTTGTCTCTCCGCCTCTTGTCTGCCTGCCATTCAGCGGACCGCGGGGAGCAGCACATAAAGGTCTCTTTGAGTACCTATTTAGTGCTGGGCACCACGACAAAAAAAATTGGAAAAATCGCCTATTGCCTATTGTAATTGAAAATTAGTTTTATGCAACTATCTCAGCCTATTTACCTATTGCCCATTGGACCTATTGACCTATTGAAAGTTTCATGCAACGGGCCCCAGGCACTAGAATTTTCCAGCTGAGTGTACTATGCGAGTAAGTCTTGAACTTTCTTTCCCTTAAAAATATCGGTTCACAGAAAGATTCGACCTTATATTTTGCTACTGATTGCTATTTGGTTGAACTTTCAATGTCATTAAGCTCCATTCACAACATCAGATTAAGCAAAGCATTCAAGCCGGTTTCAGGTTGTCTTCATGTCCATTAAAACTACTTTTTCCATAAAATGTTTGTATGAAAAATCAAATATCTATGGTTATGTAGAGTTAGACTGAACTGTCGAAATTGTTTAAATTGGCTTTAAACCAATCGTTATTGTGCATTTGTTGCCTTTGTCTTTAGGCTTTCAGAAAGCTTTGGCACAATAATTTTTCACCGATCGGGAAACATCAATCTCTGCAAAACCAAACCTACCGTTTTGAACTATGACTTAGTGAATGCATGAATGTTTACTGCAATGCTTTTTGTAGGCAACCTCAAAATACTTGACATCGGACGATTACCATTGAATTTCTATTTTTAATTTGATGAATTTAGGCAGTCCATTATGGAGAAGTGGTGGCGGTTAACGAACATAGTGTTTAACCCCAGCTCTTTCTATCACAAAGTTTTCAAAATTTGTTTTTCTACAAGGCCTGTTTGCACAGTAGCCTATATTAAGCTACTTCTTTTCTTGAAATGATAATACATGCTATCAGTGAACGGTCAGTGAGTTTCAATGGACATATTTATATTCCGTATATGTTGCAATAAACTCCATAAGATAAGCTCCTTTGAAAAAATTACAGTCAATCGGAAGTAATCGAGTGAAACTTTTGTTCAACCCATCCGAGCCCATAAAAATCACACCATAATGAGTTTCAAGCTCCTATGGACTTTTTATAATATCGGGTCATAATTTAACATCTCAATTATTATAATGTAATTTGATTAAGCTGATCCTCAATTACAATTTCTTTACACTGGAAGTTTTGTTGGTGTCTTGTCGCTATCGAAATTTACATAAAGGCAACCCTCAGTTTGTTTATGTTTAGGCATTATGGGAGTTAGTGTGAAAACATTGGTCAAAGTGCAGAATTCCCTCAGTTTCCTGAATTCCCTACCAAAATCCCTAAACTTTCCTTCAAATCCTCTTAAAAACTCTTATCGTAATTGGTTCATTTACTGGGATGTCTGGTATTTGTAGTGTGTTTTTGTATTTTATTGTTTCGCTATCTTTGTGGTCACAGTTGCGTTAAATCTCTAAAATTTCATATTCTTTTAATAACCGAAAAGATAACACTACATGAAATTTGTTTTTTGATTGGCTTGTAGGAGATTGAGCACAAAAATCAACTTATATCTGTCCGCCTTTCACAATGCACGCTCTCATTCGTAAAGATTAGTCATTCCACCATCAGTTGGGAGTTTTGCAAGTTACCGAGCGGTTGCCTTATCAAAGTTAGGGGCCTCCTGTTGGCAGTATTTGGGGTAGCCCTTTCCCCACTTTACTTCACATTTCTTTCTTAATCCTTTTCCTTTTGCTAACACAATTTCTACTCCTCCATCTAAAGCAACGAGGGACGATTTGTTGGGTACGTACGTATAAACCTAGGGTATCAGATAGTTTTCCTAAACCGTCACGTTTTTTTCAATTTTTTCTGCATAAACGCACTTAGTTTGACATTTTTTTCAAAAAGCCGGTATTTTTCTATCTATTTTCTTCCTAATTGGCCTACGTATAATTACACCTTATGAGTTTCCTTCATTTTTTTACCGAAAAACTTACCAAAAATGGGTGATAACCCCGAATCTGAGGCTTTTGAACAAAAACCCAGGATGGCACGATCCCTCGACCCCCCCCCCCTCTCCCGGGCGCATCCTACTCAAGAGCAGCTCGGGAATGCTGAGTCTGTGGAAAATGACCCAAGTATATCGGATAAGGGGGCTGAAAGACGGAACACCACCGAGAAACCCTGAATCTGCATGGAGGGCGCCGCCCGTCACGACACGAACGTCGACTTCGAGGAGGCTTGGTCATCTGACCATATGCCAAATTCAGTGCTCAATTTTATGGTGCTGATCCTTTTGCCAGTGAAACAAACACTGTGTGACTGCCCCATTCCCGCAGCTGGATTATAATGACGCCTTCCCGCCCCTTCTCTCCAATGGCAAAGCTCTGAACTATTTCGTCCTCTAAGACGATGGGTTGTCCGTCTTTCTCCTCCGAATCATTGATGCTGTCTGAAGAACGAATATTTAAGAAGAGTAAACTTGGTGGATTTTTGGCTACTACTACTACTTTTAATATTTTATCATTTCTAGAACTTATTCCAAACTGACCTTTTACCTTGATTATATTATAAATTTAATTTATTCCTCTAAGAATTCTTAAAACCTTAATTGTTTGTTTCTCTCCAAATTACATTTTCTTTTATTCAACATACCATGTACATTGCGCAATTTAATTCTGCCTTCACCATTACGTGTATTTGTTTCTTTTTGATTTGTTATTAGCTTGAATTTATTATCAAAGCTAATACTTACCTGAGCTCACCCTAAAATTCTGTTTTCCCTTTTTCTCACCTTTTTATATGGGAGATTTTTTATAAGGATTCATTTCGAGAGATTCATTTTGACAAAAACCTCCCCCATCCCAACTTGCCGCATTTTTCTTGTTTGGTTATTTGTTATTTGCCATCTTTGTTACCCGCTCCCAGTCTGAATAAAGTAAAGCCGTTAGGTTTTTCTTTCTCCTGAATTGTGCGAAGTCGGTCATTTTGCGGGGAGGGGCAAAGTCATGTTTCGGACGTAGGGCTCCTATATTACAATGTCTCAAAAAGCATAATGGTTTATTAAAGTTAACGTGTACACCACTTCTTCCTTTTTCTTTGCAGAGCTTACTCATATTTGTTACTTGTTTCGTATTTTTCTGTTTTTGACTATATGGGACTGCTGCGATTTTACCCTAAACATACTTTTTCTTTTAACTCTAAAGTTTTCTTGGCACTCGCGGGGTTCGTGCAATAAGCCCTGTGGAGACTTAGTATAGGCAGTAGCGGAAGACGCTAATACCTCCCCTCCAATTTCTTTTCATAAAGTACTTCTTGAATGTTCTACCAAAATCCCTTAAATTTCGTTCAAATCCTCTTAAATTACTCTTAATATCGTAATTGGTTACTTTACTGGAATGTCCGGTGTTTGTGTGCGGATGCGAAAAGGTATATTTTTTATGATGTTTCACTATACACTACATGGAATTTGTTTTTTGTTTGGCTTATAGGAGATTGAGCACAAATATCAACTTATATAGTCCGCTTTCACAATGTCCGCTTTCGCATTAGCCACACCACCTTCAGTTGAGACTTTTTGCAGGTTACCGAGCGGGTTGCTTTATCAAAGTTTGGAGTCTGCTGATGGCAATTATTTGGGGTAGTCCTTTCCCCACTGTACTTCACATTGTTTTCTTAATCCTTTTCCATTTGCTAACACTATTTCTACTCACTCAACGTATTAATTCCCGTCCTTCATGATCAGTCGACCGCTTTGATTTTCCTCCATTTTGTGGTTTTTGTCTCTCCTTCTCCAATTCCTTATCTTATTGGTAGCCAGTAAGCTTTTATCTTACTATTTGTCATCTGACCCGTTTTTTGTTCGTTTATTCTTCTCTAATGTCTAATAAATCGTCAGTTGTCTAACTAGTCTTTTATCATAAACTAATAACTGAGTCGCTTCAAATTTATAAGTAGATACTCTGTGGTTAGCCCAAGGCACCTTTCTGAGGGTTTTGTCGGTTCAGCCCCGCCTATGTTAGTAGTGGATTTTTGAGATTTCTAGGACCACTCGCCAACGCCACCCTCCGTCACCCCTGTCTTACTTAGCTATAATGTCTGGTTTTCTATGTTGTTTGTTTAAGCGTCGCAGTTTATTCGGATTTCTGTAACCCTTCTGCACATAGGCATAAATTGTCTGTTTGCCCATGTACATATGAAAAACCTTTTGCACATAGCCATAAATTGTCCTTTTCACTGCTTGCCCATGTACATATGAAAAGTCTTCACATAAATTTTAATCAAGTGTCACTGTTAGCACAATCCTACCGCTGCAAACACTATTTACAGAAATTAAATCATATGAACTAGGTAGCTGCTGATTGGTTGATTTGTTAAGTGCTTGTTTCTAATTTGCTAGAGCTATCTATCTAGTCGAATAGTTAGAAGGTCCTTTTTGTCAATTGGAAAGCACTTGGATTGAAATGGATTTCAACATGACCTACGCTTCTGACACCTTTGGAGAATTTCGGCGTCTGCTTTTCCTGATTGTAGTTCAACTGCTTGAAGCTAGTCAACTATTCTGGATTTTGAAGTTACTGTGCTGGTTCTGCCATAAAGCTGAGGCCAGGGAGTCTATGTAGCCACAAAACTGAGACTACTGCTACTGCAATCACAGCAGAAGGATGTCTTCTCGGATCAGTCGAAATGTTAATCAAGCAACAACTCACTGTAATTCCAACTGCCCTTCTAAGGGCAACCATTTTAATAGAACTGTGCCACTAGAATCGTCCCATCCTATCAACTGAAAGTGTATGCTATACACTTGAATGCTTCTATAATTTTCCCATTGGATAATTTGAACAATGGGACTTCCGAAACAATCAGGAATGCCATATTCCGTCAAACAAGCGTCAACATACGCTAGCACTGGATTAGAAAATAATTGGGTAGAAGACCCGATCACAAGTTCTTGCATGCCACTGATTGCTACTAATTTCCAATGCAATTGCAATCCAAAACAATACAAGGCAAATATTCTACCTGTATTACTTATTTCTCGGAATACATTTTGAGCAATTAATCGAATATGTTCTAGAAAACAGTCTGAACCTTTTGGAGTAGGAAGGGTTAAATTGTGATCGTGGAAGTTGCATTTGACTACCGCATCCATCATTCCAGTCATGTATATTTTCTTTTACTTGATCGACAGCAGTCAAATACCAAGTGAACTCCAAGTCTAGTAGTGAATCGTCCACAAACGTGGCAAAGTTGTAATCGTTTTGGCTGTGTACTCGTTAATCGCTTAGGCTTTGATGCTTTTCTGCGAGTCCAAACTCCAAGGGCAACCAAGTCCAAAATGCACTCACAATTCTTAGATTTAAGACACGTTTTACAGCGTTTCGCCATTAGAAATGAAATCATTCAGCAAATTAGGATGATTTGCATTTACGCATTAACGCAGAAAACGTATTACCAGAACGGAGGGAGTTTTAAAATCGCAGTTGCTTTATTTTGAGCAATACTTCTCAAGACAAGGTAAGCTCTTCAAGGCACCCAAACATATTTTGCTTATCATCTGCCATGCACAGCTTCCAGTTACTGTCCGTAGCCACATACGGACATAGTAAACTCTCAGTCTTGTTTAATATGCAACGATGGTTGGCACAGAGCTTATAGAATTGTTTTATTGTCAATACCTTTTTTACCGAGTTTTGAACGAAAGCAACACTTTCGTTTTCTAATATCTCAATTGTTACTTCCTGCAATGGTATGTTTCGTTGTATGTATAAACAAGTCAAAATAATCACACTGAATGAAATAGTTATTGCAAAAGACACAAAAATGACAATTATAGTTTTTTCTCCATCGTTTTCTTCGTCAATTTTTAATTCCTTTTATACCTTTTCCCAAGAAGGATTCCTATTTTTGTCAAGCTTCATGACAGCGTTATATTCAGCTACACAGATCAACGATTGATGAACCCAGAGCTTCCTTATAGTCAATTTTAATTCAAATTGTACCGTATTCCTCGGAACTAATATAGTTGCAATCAGCGGAATGATCAGGAGTCAAATCAACGCATGTAATGAAGAATCTCCCTCTATAATCATCCCATTTAAATCCAAGAATAAAAATGAAATTTGGCTCAGAACGCTTGAAGGTGAAACTCACTTCAGTTTGTGGAGGTAGCAGTTTTGGCATCAAGATTGTATCAGTAAACACTTTCGTGTATAATGTGAAAACTTTGGAATCGATTATATCGTATCGCCTTTGCAATCCTTCATTTACAACTATGGGAGGGGCATCATCATCTAAGTTAATGTAAAAAAAACCAAGGGAGAGTCTTGTTCATACATTGCTCCACAAAGTAGCACATCTTTTTCCGGTTTCGTATAGTTTACTAAGCATAGCAGATATGAAAGCCAAGGATAATACAGAATTTTCAATGTAATTGGCTGGTCAGAAATGAGACAGTCTTCACTCGACCACATAGAGTACCCTACGTTATTGATTGGACCAGATTTATCGATTTCAGCTAATTGTGTCCCATCTTTTTTCAGCACTGGAGCCCTAATAAATAAAAAAACAAGAAGTCAGATCAATATAAGTATCGGTTTTATCAATTTTGAATCAATCTTGTTAAGATCTGAACGAGGGAGTGCTGTAGTGCAGGCTACTTCAACCAATTGTGAGCTTACGAAATACTAAATAAATACTTACTAAATGGGGACATTCCAACCAAGCAATTTATTCCCGCATGTAGCCATTAGAAATTTGTTTTTTCGTATTCTTTTTCTTACCTTTATACTTTTTCTTAGCTGGTGCTTTTTTTCTTGGAAGCCGCATTTACCTTGGATTCGCTAATATTCCTTGCTTCGGAATTAATCTGCTTAAATCTTATTGGAAACATTGTGCCTACTAAAGTAACAATGCTAGCACTTTTAAGCTTTTAATATAATTTCCACCAACCCCAACTCATCACTTGTCACGAGCTGTCCGTCGGTCAGAAATGGATAGTTCAATCTTATCGATTATACTTTGTCGAGTTGCGTAAACTAGCGTGCTGGGCTGGTATTCTGAACGGGCGACACAAAGCAGCGGTGCATAGTTTCCATTGAAAATTTGAGACTCAATAAACTCTACCCAATCATAATCCATTCATCAGTAGGTAGAACGACTCTTTGCAGTGCTATCTGACTTGCTTCCACAGGTGTAGCAAATTGGATTTTCATGTTATTAAGTGCTTTAGCTATAGTTACAAGTTCCATTTGTTGTTAAATCGACAGATTACTTGCTTTTATAACTTTTGTAAATTCGTTATGTGACTGCTGCAACGGTTGAAGTGATCTGTTACCAGTAATTGCACATTTTCCAGTATAAAAATAAGTACAGTGCTACCCGCTTTTAGTTCCAAAGAAATTGCAGGAAATGTTTCTGGAGTGAACGTTAACACAAAGCTGTGTGGCAAGTAGCTATATATACAAGACAAGTCGAGGTTTCTCCCTATATCACAAGTTCCGACAATATTTTGTATTTTCAACTCCCATGGTTGCACAAGATAGCCTAATCTGGTCAAAAATACAGCACACTCTTTAAGGGTTTCATAAGCTTTATTAACAGTATTGGCACCAAGACATACAGTACGACCATTACTAAATATCTGACAAGTACAAGACAATTTCAATGGAGCAGCACAAAAGCGTGTTGGATTATATTTTACATTAGGTAAACTGTAGAAATCTATGTTACATTTAAAGTCTGCGGATACTATTACATTAACTATATTAATTTCTAATACGTGTCAATAATTGTCCAAGCATATTTTCTCCAGGCCAGTCATTTACATTTTTAACCCTTTCATCGTTAATGCCCAGTCCAATACCCCAATATTTATCCCACTTTGAAGCTTCAGCAATGATACAATCGTCAGTCTCTATCAAAAGGTTTCGTTGTCGTTCATTTTGAGCAAACTTAGGTAGCAGACCCATGAGCATAACGTCTTCAGCAACGACCATCCACTTATCTTTATCAAATCCTTTGATTCCTTTCGCAAGTTGTTTGTAAACACTTGGCCTTGATAATCTCTAAATACGTGTAGACATCATTAAAGAACTTGGCCTTCTCTCCTTGATTCAATTTGTAGTCAGTTGTATTCAATGCCACCCAACGTAAAAGGTGCAATGTGGAAATTGCTAAACGGTGACCAGCCCGAATGAAACACAACCATTGGATGGTTATCCAAGGTAAGGCAATAATGGGTAGGCATTTTTAACGTAAAAACAATCGTTCACACTTGTTTTTACAGCACAAAACTCAAATAAGTTTTCCGATTGCTGCATCAGTGTGCTAGGTATTTTCGGAAGTATTTGCTTTTTCGGAAGTATTTGCTAGTTCGGAAGCACGACCAACACCCAATGCTGCTTTGAGTACAGATGCAAGAAATTGTTCAAACTTGGGAGCATCCAGAGGTCGCTGTGGAGTAAATTTAGCAGGTGTTATAAAATATCTCACCAGGTCATACAGATTTGAACCGATTGTTTTGCAGGATGATTAACTCGTCCGTTTGCGTCCGTTTCTACATTAGCATGCTGTTGGAACAGAGACGCTTTATTGCGCAAATGCTTGGGGAAAAGTGCAGCAAGGTCAGGCTTATCTTCTTGTACCAGCTGTACTTCGGGTTGAATCGCTTCTGGTGCTGTTTTCACAGGAGAAGAAGGAATCAGAGCTAATCGTTTAGCCATTTTAGCATAACTTCAAGCAATATATGCACTAGTTGATTCCTTTTAAGAGTTTTCCGTTTAGCTGTAATTGCGATTTTTTTATCAGCCAGAATGAGAATATCCTTTTCAAATTTTTTCAGCTTGCATATATCTGATGGGTTTAATGCAAAATCGCCATACAATGCATTGAATGCAACTTTGGGGTGAATATGCAGGGAATGAATATGTTTCTGAGCCATTTTCAAATTTGAGCTAAACTAATGACCTTTTATATTTTTGGAAGGTAGGCATATGGCTTTTCCTCTAGTAATATACCACTAAGTACTCTTAATTTTGTATCACTAGCTGGTTTTAGATTAAGCACTAGGTATCCGAAAGGTTTCCTTGTTGCCATTTCGAAGGCTTCTGGTAGGAAACCTTTCTTCGTTGGAAACAAAGTCTTCCAATTGTCGCAATCATTGAAACATCTCTATAGTTTGGGAAAAGTATAATATACTGAGCATTGCGTGTAATTGTGCGCATGTATTTTGATGAAAGTACAAGTTTTGCACAATGAAAATAGTGCTCACGTTCACATGTCTCGTCTTAGTAAACTGCTGAGTGATTTGTTTGTCTCCTACTAACGCCATCAAATCACCCAGTATAAGCAAAGTATCCTTCTCAGGCAACTCATCAGGGAATCATTCGTGTGAAATGGCTGCGATATCTTTGTAAATTTCTTGAAACATGCTGTAGCAAATCATTACATTTGCTGGCATTGGATCTAGCAAATTGCTTCTTATCATGTCAATCACCCATTTGGTTTTTCCAGAACCAGTCATCCCACTAACAATCATTGTAAAAGGTGCATGAAACTTAAGAATCGGTTCTTTCAAAACGTGTCACTTTTGATGTTTGTGTAAGCTTTGTCGATGCTTGAATTCTTTGCTGCAACTATTGCACTTGTGCATATTGGATGCTGCATTTATCATCTTACTAAGTTTTATATTTTTCAAACCGTAAGCCGTCAGTCGTAGGCCGTAAGCAGTGAGCCGTCAGCCGTCAGCCGTAAGCCGTCAGCTCAGCCGTAAGCCGTCAGCCGTAAACCGTCAGCCGTAAGTCGTCAGCCGTCAGTCGTCAGCCGTCAGCCGTAAGCTGTCAGCCGACAATATCTTCTTCGTTAATCCAAGAATTCATGGATGAAGGGTATCCCAATCGTTTTACAAGATATTGTACTTTTCCTTTGTATTTTCGTTTTCGTAAGACTTTTTCAACTTTATAAACATCATCAGTTTGTATAATTTTCTGAATTTGTCTCTTGTCCACAATGGCAAATAACCCGTTTGAAAAACCCCGCGCTCTTTAGTAATCCTAACTGCGTCACCTACTTGAAATTTATAGTGTACCGTTCGATGGTCTGAGGGAAATAATAATAATTTTGCTCTAACCCCGTCTTCGTTGGTGCTATTAACCTCAACTGGTGCCATTCCAATACTTCGATGATTTGAATTCGGGATTTTGACTAGTATAGTATATAATTTCTCTGCCAGCGCAATAATTTTTAATTTTAAGTTTAAAAATTCTCCTCCTTTATCCGTCATCAGATGTTGTGGTGTGCGAGGAATTTGAGAAAGCGCAGCTACGATGGTTTCTGGTTTTTATCCTTTACTGGAAGTGCCCATAAAAATTTACTAAAGATATCAATGACAACTAAAATATATTTGAAGTGATCATTCCATTTAGCCACACTAGTCATATCCGCTAAATCTATTTGCCACAGATCATCTACTCCTTTTGTAATTATTCGACGACGTTTGCAATTTACATGGCGCAGCTTATTCAGCGTATGGGCTTCTTGAGTCAGCAGCCATTCTTTTACATCATTTCAGCTGACATTCAGTCTAGCTGCTTTTGCAGCTTTGTAAAGCTTTTCGATACTACTTAACGATCCTGGATCCTACAAACTATAGTAGATTTTATCCATTCTTACTAAACTTGTAATGAGAAGGTCTTTAATCGTTTATTTTATAGCGACCATAAGCAGAACTAGAAATACCATCATCAAGCAACGCTTATCATGATAACAAGACAAATGCACGCTGTACAATTGATACAGATTACTCCTAATCAAATTCATATTATGATAAATATATGTTCGCTGTTGCAAAGTATTTACATGGTCAACATGGGCAATACATTTCTTTACAACATTCTTTTTTATGCCTTTAGCACGTTTTTCCTGCTGCGCCTCAGCGCAGCAGGTCTCTTAAATTTGCTCGGTCCCCGGGACTCACACATTTTGCTTGATAAAGATACTCCTCACCCTAATTGCGTGTAAACAATGGTTTAAGATCGGGATTGCATGATTTGTGTGCAATCTTTTCTTTAATTCCAAAGAACTTCTTGTTCTGATTCATGTAGATATTACGCATATACGTTTGCCCGTGTAGTAATGGAAAAGATTGTTCTCTGCTCTGATTGATGACTCATCGTTAAAGTTAGACTTTTTGATCTTAACAGCTCACCAGCGATTTCTCAAATACATGGAACTTACAGAAACAAATGCTAACATGTATCTCATGCTGAATCGCTTGAACTTTATTTGCGACATAAAAGTAAATTCCTCAACTTTAGGAAAATGTTCAGACAATGTTTTGCACGTATATTTTCTGTAGTAAGCAAGTAAGAGCTCCTCATAAAATAATTAGCTGCGCAGCAGGTTTACAATTACTTAAATGTCCTACCAAAGGCAACTGAACCTTTTGCATACAATCTTGCTTGTTATCAATACCTTCACATACAAAACTATACATTTTGGCAAGCAGGCCACAAAATTCACTTATTGGACTTCCAGCCGTCTCATCTTTCATTTTACCCAAAACTTTCTTATTTTGAGTAGAATGAAGAAAATGAGATGGCCGATAGTCACTCGCATCAAATAACGCAATATCGCAATACATGTTTTTGTATATATTATCAGTATGAATACAATAACACAAGGAATCAACATCAGTAAATAATAAATTTGCATTTTCGCCACATTTATTTACAATGTAATTATAGTGGAAATCAGACATGAGATATTACATACATGAGACAGATCAAGGACACTCAACCCACCTTAAGTAGGTTTACATAACTTTACAGAAACACGATTCATTAAAACAGCTACTAATTCTTCAGAAAATATGGTGGCACGATTAAATCGAGGCTTAGCTGCCAGTTTTACAAACTTCCGTTCAGTTGTCACGAGCTCTACAGATTGGTATGCTCGTACATTCTCCATTGTTTTCCCAAATACCGCATTATTTAGCAGCTTAAGTAAATCTTTTTCAAAGTCGCTTTAGCATTTTTTCTCATTTCAGTATTAAATTCGATATGTGGCTTCATCCAAGACCGTTGATCAAACCTAAGGACCCGATGAATATGAGTTAGTTTTAATCCAAGTTGGAGATATAGACGGAGGTTGCGGTAATGAATAATATAGTTGGTTTTGGGATGAAGGTTTGGAATTAATTTTTCAACCTTAGATGGAGTTGTTCCAAGGTCTTCACAAAGTGATTGGGCAAACGGGCTTAACATTTCTCCAGTAATTTGTAGCTTCTCGGGGCTAGGGGATAGCCATTATGGGAGTCATGAAGGTGCTGAGGATAATCAAGGTCAATCTCAAGAACATAACCACATTTCTGATCGTCAGTTTGATTAATCCAGTCAATAGCATCAATTTCTTGTCGACTTAACCAACGGAAATCTTTCACGGGTAATTTATGGATCATTGTCCATCCTTTCAGGTAGTTCGTATCACGGTACATTATCCAGGAATTTGGTTTTGAGGGATCGAACCCGGATACTTGAGGGTTATTCGCTTTAGCGAATCGATGGGAGATCATAGAGATACCACCTCTAATACCTTTTTCAAAGAACAGGTACATATCAGGATCTTGAAGCAGTTCAAGCCAGACTTTTGTCATTTTGAGGCATGCATCCCAAGCAAACGACGGCCAAGTTAAGTAGTGCGCTGGATCAAGTCTATAATGTTGCACCGCGAAATTCCGAAAACTTTGAAAAACGTCAGCTAACAGCAAGACGTCTGTCTTTAAATATTGGTCGTGATATTGCCCAAGGTTTTCTATAGAAAGCTCTTTCCAAACGTGTAGGGCTTGCTCGTAATACCTCATCTTTGACGGCTTCTTCATTTAACTGATTCCAAAAGCTATCCTTAGAAGGAAGTTGCTTTTCGCTGAATTTCTCCCAACTATCCATATAGTCGTAAGGATGCACTCCTTTTCTTATCAACAACTTCAATGTTTTTCATCAAATTCTGTAGCCATAGCTTTAAACTGTTCGAGGTGTTCCTTAGATAAGTTGTTTACAAGTGACTCAAGTGAACTGGCTAGGAACTGAAATGTGTTGATAAATCTAATCCTCCAATTTCGCTCATCTTCTTCATCGTCAACATCAGCTTCATCATTGATGAAACTGTTGTCAGGTTGTTTTTTCGGAGCTCTTTTCTTTTTTAAAGTGAAGCTTAGATAATCCTCCATTCCTTTCGGGATGCAATCCAAGGTGAGGCCCAATTCATTACAGATTAATCCCATTTCCTACAATATGTAAACTGTTTACGTGCTTTGATTCTTTCTTGATATTTGGATTTACAGTAAGATTTCTTAAATTTTCAGACAGATTAAGTAGCATATGCACTTACTCGCATAATAAGGTGACCATCATATCTTCTCAAATTATTTATCGCAACAACAATATCACGCGGGAGTCGGAAACCCAAGTTACATCGGCTATGTGCTGCCCCTCTGTATCGACCACATAAATGACGGTGATCCCGCACGGAGCGTTCGCTGGCGAATATCTTCGAGCATATGTCGCACTCAATAGCTTCCTTATGCAGTTGCTCCTGTTGAGGAGACAGTAGAATCGGTTCTTCTTCACGCAGAGAACTTGGTAGTTGTCATTTTTATGAAAAATTAACAATTTTCAAAACATTGAAGAAGTTTCATTTCATCGTGAACAAGCTCATTTCAGTCATTTCAGCACTACACTCGTGGAACTTGACGTACTTCTTGGGACTTACTTGAATGATAGTTTCTAAGAATTTCTTTACAGCATTTTCATCACGGTAAATGATACTTTGTTCAGTTTCTCGGTGAGAACCACAGCAGTCATTTATCCCCACACACTAAAACCGCAAGGATTGTGGGTCTGATATCTCTGAGTTGAGGAAGCATCATTGCTGTGTTACATACACTTACAAGTGTTGTCTTCTCGTTTGGATACGTACCAAGGAATTATGCTGTTATTGTCTATACCGTAAACGTTAATTCGGAGGTTGTTTTGGTCTTCCACTCTGGGAGCAGCTGAAACCGCTACAGGGAATTGAATACCTACGAAGTTTAATTGGTTGGAGTAAGCTGTGTAATTCTGAATTCTTTCGGCATGGACAGCGACAGGATGGAGAGCAGCCAATGACTGCTTTTTATTCGCTATATTTGGGTAGAGTAATGTAAGACGAGCCTCTGAGAGCACTATATCGAGCAAAGCGAACATCTAAATGGCAAAGCTCTCGAATAATCCAACCAGAACCTTGACGGAGAAAGTTTTCAATGTTGTTGTGAACTTCAGCGAATGCTTCTGTAATTTCATTGTTAGGTGTTTGAAGGTTTGAAGGTGTTCACCTCTTGTGTTAATTAGATTGGACTTATAGACAACCATGTCAAACGATGCATAGCGAAAGCAAACAGACTCTGTCATGGATAATGAAAAGGAAATGTTTAATGCTCAATCAGTTTCACTGTTTTCCAAGGTAAAGCTACAAATTTTGTTCAAATTGAAATTTCCTAGGAAATAAACAAACACTTAGGCTTGACTTTGAACGGAAAGATGGTGTTTGAAAATGATAAAATTCCAGTATGAATAACAAGTGTATTGAATATAGCGAGCAATTTAGGTTTTCATTAAAATAGGATTAATTTTAACTTGAATGAATGGTTGCACGTTAAAAGACAGTTGGGATAAATGCATGAAAATCAGATAATATTGGTTGGATTAAAATTACAGATAGCTCAAGGTTGCACTTATAAAGTCGGTTGGTATAAGCAATGAGAAGAAAGGAGTTCTACAAAATGAATTATCTAAGTGATAACACCCTATTCCGACATAGCTTCAAGTTCGTGGTACAACGCTAGTTGTGCTCCTTAGACAAAAACTAAAATTTTATGAGCACAGAGCCGCGAGGGGTCTTCCACCTACTACCTCTGCTATGAAGATTGCCGACTCCCGCCACTAGGCTTAATGCTGCAGCGCGCAAAACGCACAAAGGCGCTGCTGCAGCAAAGGAGCCAATCCCTTATACAGTTTGCTTACAACTTCAAAAAGCACTCAAGGCATGGCTGCACTTGGCTGTGAAATGCTTACAAACTTTTCAACCAGCTACTTCCGCGGTGGGTGGAGTTTCCCCTGGCTATCCCAGGTTCGCCTTTCGCCGCTGGCCCCTTAATTTCCACACTGTTGGACATGCTACTGGTTTTTGTTTTTGTGCTACTGGTCGGCTTTTTCGATGCCGATCTCATAAGGTTAGTTTGCAAGCATTTCACACCATGCCAGACAAGCTCTTCAAGACAAGTTCAGTGTATTTTAGTCGTCAAATGCTTCCATTTTATGTGTCTGGTTAGGGCGTTGCGTCGGGACAATAAAAGTTCGCAACGCGGACACTGGAACGAATCCATGTGTTTTGAACTGTTACTCAGTGAATTAAACTTCTTCCCCATGTCTCTTGTCTTATATATTTGCCGGATAGCACCATATTTACATATTAGTGCGCTAGATTGCCTTATTTGTTTCACAATTTTCATTTCAAATTCTATTTCTTTGGTCTTATTGCGATAGATTGCACAATTTCCTAGAGGTTTTTGTAGTCGGAATCCACAATTTCCTTGAGGTTTTTGTAGTCTGAACCGCATTGTTACATAGCAGACTAAAGGTCACTTTGAGTTAGCGATGACCGCTGTGCCAATAAAAGAGTGTGTAATCTTTCATATTAGGCTTTGATTATGCCACACGTTTTTCGCCGCTAAGCGGATAATATTTGCTATAGTAAGCAAAGGACTAGAGGAAAATAGCAGGACGACAACCTCTGCTTCAATATTTGCGTTAGTCCTTAACAGTCTCAATTGCTACTAAAAGTAAGGTAAATCAGTTCAGAAATATCCACCTGAAAATACGTTGACCAAAAATGTTTGTCTCTCCACACGGAAATCACTCCAATCAAAAGGTTGGGAAATATTTCGGAAACAGAAAAAAGATTTTGCAGTGGATCCGTTGCTGTGTTAGTTGCAGCACAGAATGGCAAAATCATCATTCAAATGAAAATATTGTGCTGCTCTGGTTTCAATTCGATTACAATATTGGCATCACTTGCAACGAAGTGCCCACAAAAACAATTAAGGTGCATACATAATTAAGGAATATTTGATTTAAAGAACATTCATTTCTGAAAGTAAAAGCTAGCGATGCAGTTATGTTTTTTTGTTATTTGCATTTCATTCAGTAATCTATTTTAGGTAGTGCTCAACAAGAAGCACAATTTTGTGATAACCGCTTTACCGGATGAAGATCTTGAAGAATCGTTTTGAATGTTTATACGTTTTCTGTAAACTGTCATTGTTCTTTATGTAATTGTTGTAATAAAAATGAAAGAGAAACCAATATAAAATTGAAAAACAGGGGGCTGACCCACACCAGGCAAGTGAGCTAGCATCGGAATAGCAGTACACTTGCATAAGGACTGTGTGATTCATCCCTCACGTAGTGATGGTTGCGATGCAGCTAAAAACACTAGCCAAACTGGCTAGACTTCAGTACTTTAAATCTGCATTAGATCTGTAACTACGTACAACTTATTAGGTAATGTTTACAGATTTCCTATTATTAGCAAATAAGAACGCGGTAAGTATTTTTACTAATACTATCAGCGATATTCGTTAAGTGAAAGTCTGTTACTATTTACACAAGCTATGAGGTAGGTAAGCAAGTAGTCTCTGTTGATTAAAAAACTGTATTTGTTGGGTCAATCTGTCTCAATCTGTCTGACTGTCGGTTCATTTTATCTGTGACCACGGTGGAAGGAGGGTGCATAGTTGTTTCTTCAGCAATGTTTTTATTTTATATTAGACGACATTTGAAACTGTTGTTTTGAAATTCAAATGAAAAATTCAAATGAAACTTTTATTGTTCTGTCACATTTTATAAGTTGCACTTTATATTTTAGAAAAAATGCCTTCACCAGTTACTGAATATCTTCTCTGCATGGAGAGAGCTCCTGATTGCATATTTGGAGGCTGCGACCTGAAATATTGCGGTTCTCGGCCGTCCGTGGGCCTCCGCTGCACTGTTAAATTGGCGGAATATGAAACGCCGAAATGCCCAGCCTGCCGGAAGCCTTTCACTACTTATTCCAATAATGGAGAGCATTTTCAGCTAACTGTAAGTAGTCTACTATTTAATATGAATGAAAGAAGAAAGTCATGCACCTTGTTGGTAAACTAAATATATAAGTAGTCCTATTTATAACTTTATGACAATTTATGCCTATGTGCAAAAGGGTTACAGAAAATCCGAATAAACTGAGACGCTTAAACAAACAACATGGAAAACCAAACTTTATAGCTAAGTAAGACAGGGGTGACGGAGGGTGGCGGTGGCGAGTGGTCCTAGAAATCTCAAAAATCCACTACTAACATAGGCGGGGCTGAACCGACAAAACCCTCAGAAAGGTGCCTTGGGCTAACCACAGAGTATCTACTTATAAATTTGAAGCGACTCAGTTATTAGTTTATGATAAAAGACTAGTTAGACAACTGACGATTTATTAGACATTAGAGAAGAATAAACGAACAAAAAACGGGTCAGATGACAAATAGTAAGATAAAAGCTTACTGGCTACCAATAAGATAAGGAATTGGAGAAGGAGAGACAAAAACCACAAAATGGAGGAAAATCAAAGCGGTCGACTGATCATGAAGGACGGGAATTAATACGTTGAGTGAGTAGAAATAGTGTTAGCAAATGGAAAAGGATTAAGAAAACAATGTGAAGTACAGTGGGGAAAGGACTACCCCAAATAATTGCCATCAGCAGACTCCAAACTTTGATAAAGCAACCCGCTCGGTAACCTGCAAAAGTCTCAACTGAAGGTGGTGTGGCTAATGCGAAAGCGGACATTGTGAAAGCGGACTATATAAGTTGATATTTGTGCTCAATCTCCTATAAGCCAAACAAAAAACAAATTCCATGTAGTGTATAGTGAAACATCATAAAAAATATACCTTTTCGCATCCGCACACAAACACCGGACATTCCAGTAAAGTAACCAATTACGATATTAAGAGTAATTTAAGAGGATTTGAACGAAATTTAAGGGATTTTGGTAGAACATTCAAGAAGTACTTTATGAAAAGAAATTGGAGGGGAGGTATTAGCGTCTTCCGCTACTGCCTATACTAAGTCTCCACAGGGCTTATTGCACGAACCCCGCGAGTGCCAAGAAAACTTTAGAGTTAAAAGAAAAAGTATGTTTAGGGTAAAATCGCAGCAGTCCCATATAGTCAAAAACAGAAAAATACGAAACAAGTAACAAATATGAGTAAGCTCTGCAAAGAAAAAGGAAGAAGTGGTGTACACGTTAACTTTAATAAACCATTATGCTTTTTGAGACATTGTAATATAGGAGCCCTACGTCCGAAACTGTTTTGAAATTCAAATGAAAAATTCAAGTGAAACTTTTATTGTTCTGTCACATTTTATAAGTTGCACTTTATATTTTAGAAAAAATGCCTTCACCAGTTACTGAATATCTTCTCTGCATGGAGAGAGCTCCTGATTGCATATTTGGAGGCTGCGACCTGAAATATTGCGGTTCTCGGCCGTCCGTGGGCCTCCGCTGCACTGTTAAATTGGCGGAATATGAAACGCCGAAATGCCCAGCCTGCCGGAAGCCTTTCACTACTTATTCCAATAATGGAGAGCATTTTCAGCTAACTGTAAGTAGTCTACTATTTAATATGAATGAAAGAAGAAAGTCATGCACCTTGTTGGTAAACTAAATATATAAGTAGTCCTATTTATAACTTTATGACAATTTATGCCTATGTGCAAAAGGGTTACAGAAAATCCGAATAAACTGAGACGCTTAAACAAACAACATGGAAAACCAAACTTTATAGCTAAGTAAGACAGGGGTGACGGAGGGTGGCGGTGGCGAGTGATCCTAGAAATCTTAAAAATCCACTACTTATGTTTACGTGCCAGATGGTCCGCGTTCCCCAAAATTATCAGCCCCCTCCTTGGCGAGGCTCGTCCGGGATCTAAAAGAGAGCCGCCTGGATGGAAATCTCTTTTGCAGTCAGGGCTTGTTCCATTGCGCCAGCTCTAGTAGTGGAGCTAGTGCTGAGGATAAACTTCTCCAGGCTTCTCCATTCCAACTGTTTTACAATTTTTACTTAAAGTTTATGCATTAATTTAGATTTTGAAATTATCTATTTTTCAACAGCCGCATCTGATCAACAGATGGTTAATAACACTGCGATATCACTGGATATTTTTGGTGTTTCTGTAAATGCAATAACTGCTGCTTTGAGTGCAGGTGCAGTACCCGCAAACATTTTGCTGGTTCTGGCGTTCTACAAATTGGGCTGTGTTAAACGCAGGGATACCACCATTTACTTCGCTGCATGCTGTGCCAGTGATCTGCTGGCAGGAATAGCCATAGGTTCCCAAGCAATTTTTCGTTGTCGTTGGGCGCTGGGCTATGTGGAGACCTATGCTTTGTGGCAGTGCTCATTGTTAAATGTTTTCCCTACAGCAGGTAAAACAATATTTACTTACTCGTTAAGAAAGATAATTGTAATGACATTGCAAAGTACGTGAGATTAAGTGCATACTTGAGGAGTCTCTTAATGCTTTTAAAGATACAATAGACACATCGTGTTAAAACTGCTTGCTTACTGTGGGTTTCGTGACAGTTTTAACAGCACTGAATGCACTCAGCTGCAATCTTTATACTAAAACAACTGTATGCTAAATTCCTATGATTTGCTCTAATCATTAAGAACTGTTCCTGATAAATTGAGATGATATTGTTTCAGGACCATTTTTGAGCATCTGGATATCAGTTTTCATCAACTTCGATCGCTCCTTTGCCATTACGCTGCCAACGACCTACAAAGCCTGGTCTCACAGAATCTTTCAACTGAGACTATCTCTAATTGCAGTCACGGCCCTGCATGTGCTCATTCTGAACGTTGTGGTTCTCTTCAATATACCGGTTCATCAGTCTAGTCGTACGTGTTACTCGGCGGTTTTTGTACCGACGAAAATTGTAAACTATTACGGTATCTGCCTACTGGTTGCAGGCATGATAACACTGCTACTGTATGTGGAGATCGTTACAGTTTTACGCTGCAACTCCATTCGTCTACTCTTTCATAAATCAAATTCTGTTGGCGGTTTTGCAAAACGTCAGAAAAAGCTAACTACTCTAGCCTTGCATTTCG
This sequence comes from Trissonchulus latispiculum, assembly GCA_030248195.1. Classification (NCBI taxonomy): domain Eukaryota; kingdom Metazoa; phylum Nematoda; class Enoplea; order Enoplida; family Ironidae; genus Trissonchulus; species Trissonchulus latispiculum. The sequence goes on from JASAND010018866.1 coordinate 29,289, forward strand.
TAGCCATTACCTTAGTGTTCATAATTCTACCGTATTTACTTCTTATCACTGTGGCTACTTTACGACTGCCAAGCATTTATCGTCAAAGAGTTGCCGATACTGGCAGTTTGTTGACAATGCTCAGAACGATTTGCTGTGTATGGATGTTTCTTACCAAAGATGTGGACGTCAGAAATACGGTACTGAGCTACTGTGGTTGTGCTACAACCAAAGTTGTAGTCATCAAACAATTTACTACTACCAAATACTGAACCAAACAATATACGTGTATTGCGACTTTGACAGAATAAACCTTGTAATTAGTATTAGTTTCAAGTATGTATTAGTTTTGCCATTGTTATATATGAATACACCTAAAGAAACTAAATTCAGTAATTTAAAAGTTTTGACAGGTTTTGTGCTATTGCGTTAGAGTAGACTACCTCATTATATCGTTGCTAGGATATAACATTTCTGGCGCACTGCAATGCCTGCAGTGGGGAGATTAAATGAGTTTGATCCCGAATCAGAAGTTTTGGAATCTTACATAGAAAGAGCCGCTGCATATTTTGCAGGAAATGATGTCAACGATGATGATCGGAAGAAGATGATCTTGATAAGTTGTATAGGTTCCACAACTTATCAACTGCTCAGAAATTTGCTAGCACCAGCTAAGCCACCAGACACCCCCTGCCAAACTTTTGTTGACACTTTGACCAGACATTTTCAACCCCGTCCGTTGATCATTTCGGAAACCTACAAGTTTCATCGCCGTCAACAACATTCCGGAGAGACGATGTCAGACTACTTGGCAGAATTACGTCGGCTGGCTGAACGCTGCGAATTCGGTCAGTTCCTTGAAAGAGCACTTCGAGACCGTTTCGTATGCGGGCTGGCTAACAAGTTGATACAACAAAGACTACTAGCAGAAAGAGATCTAACCTTGGAACGTGCGTTTGAATTGGCGCAAGCCCTACATTCCGCAGAACAAGGTACGACAGCTTTTGGTGCGTCCAGTCAAGGCTCGGTGGCGGTGATTTCTGGACGAAAGAATGAGCAACGCCGGGTCAGGGGAAAGGTGACCCAGATGCCCCGGACCTATCCTGGTTCATTATGTTACCGGTGCAACGGCAACGGCCATAATCCAGATAACTGCAACGCAAAGAACTTGGATTGTCGATTCTGCGGCATCACGGGCCACATCGAGAAGGCTTGTCGCAAGGAACGACAGGGTAATACAGGCGGCAGAAATCTAAAGACTGCCTACAAAGCGAATCTGGTAGAATCTATAGAGTCGGCAGAAAGTTCGGAGAACGAGGTCATGTACGTCCACGCATTATCAGGAGAACGTTCCGATGAATTTCGACAACCGGTTGAAGTCTGCGGTTCAAAGCTGGAAATGTACGTTGATACAGGAGCCGACTGGAGTCTAATCAGCGAGAACACATGGAGAAGAGTCCTCAACAAACCACAGCTGCAACCAGCTAACTGCAAACTGAAGACATATACAAATCAAAGAGTAAAGATTATTGGTCAGATGACTACTACAGCAAAGGTCAATAACCAAGCTGCTGTAGTTCCGTTATTGGTTGTCGCCGGCTCAGGACCATCCTTGCTGGGTAAGAATTGGCTTCGATGTTTCAAATTTGATTGGGTCTCTCTACAAAAGACTGGGCGTGCGTATTTGGTAAAAGAAGATAAAAGTTTAAAGAAACTTCTTGACAGTATCAAGATATTTTCAAGGATGAATTGGGCAAAATTAAGGGCGTCAAGGCAGATCTGAAGCTGAAAGATGGACATAGCCCAAAGTTTCTGCGGTCAAGGCCGGTACCATTTGACAGATTAGGAACCCTGGGAGTATTGAGAAGAAGAAGAAGAAGAGGAAGAAGAAGACGGATGCTTCGATGGCTCTCCCTGAGGATGGTGCACAAGCTCCACCGCCGGACCAACCCCAGAAGCAACAGCGACAGGATCCTCGACAGGATCCTCCTCGCCGTTCAGCTCGCCTTCGTCGTCCGCCAGCAACATTTTATCCTGGCAGAGACACCGACGCGTTTGTGCGCTGAAGCTTGTTTCGGACTGAGCCCAGAAAGAAGAGGGGAAAAGAATGTTATATATGAATACACCTAAAGAAACTAAATTCAGTAATTTAAAAGTTTTGACAGGTTTTGTGCTATTGCGTTAGAGTTGACTACTTCATTATATCGTTGCTAGGATATAACAGCCATAATGAGAAATTTCAATATAAAGAGGTTGAGAGCTGCAAATTGCAAAAGAAATCGAAGAAATGTATAGTAACAGCCTCAACTGTTGAACCGAAATCAGATTTGTTGCTGTTAAGAAGATCCGCAAAAGAAATTGAACTGTTCTTCCACATATTTTCTCTTATTTTTCTGCTGTTTTTAACCTATCTACCTGTTATTACCTAATTATTAGCAAAACTTTATTTGTTCACAATAATAAATATACATTGAAAAATCAGAGGTACATGCTAAACTATCGCTTTTTGTGTCTTAATGACGCCAGAACAGTACTCATAGGTCATGGCTGTGGTTGTACTGGGCAGTCTTTCGATACAGTTGAGCAGCAACGGACTAGTCGATTCTTGGCCCTGTGATTTGAGTCGGTGAAGGGGGTTGACGGAGCCGGGAAAATTATTGATATGCACCAGGGGAGACAGGGAACAGGAATTGTTCCCATCCGTGTTCATGCCGTACTCTGAGGGCACCTGAGAGGCAATGTTTAAGGCCGTCGGTTTCCGCGTCGAGCTTCCGTGCGTTGTCATGGTGGTGATGCAACAGACCGACAGCAGTTCCTGGCGAAAGGTATCACTGATAACATAAACGTAGGGACTGAGGGCCACGGAAAACGAACCCATCACGTGACACATGAGGAAAGTTTTTAGGTCGGAAAATCGCTGAGTCAGCTGAAATTCCGTCAGAATCACAACGATGAACAGGGGAGACCAACAGACGGCAAAAATTACGACAATAGTCATGAGCATGCAAACTGTTTTGCGTTTACGCCGGTCGCCACGCTGTCTGGTGGCAGCGGCCGGGATACTGTTTCGTTTATCGCCGCCGGTTTTGGCGACTCCAGTACGCCAGAGGCGCATGGACATATGCAGATAGCTGGGTACAATAATCAGTAACGGTATGACAAACTGTACACAGACAACGGACAGACTGAGATACTGGTGCCACTGTTTTGAGTTAGTCTGGGGAAATACCAGACGACATCGACGTTCCTGCTTCTGGCTCAGCAGATTGTCCTTACTGAAGTAGTAGTCTGTCACCGTTTCCACCTTGTGGAAGATGAAGTAGGGAGTAGCCACGATGAGAGCACCCAGCCAGACCACCAGGGAGATCAAATGAGCCGTTGACCTTTGCAGTCGTCGACTTACTGTAAAGGTCGAAATGTGACGGTCCACTGCCACCACTGCCATCAGATGGAAGGAAGCCGTTACGGTAACGTAGACTATGGATGAGCTGATACGGCACAGGGATTCACTGAATGTCCACGGCGATAGGAAAATGTATCTGGTGAAAAAGATGGGCATATTGACCGTAATAAATAGGATGTTTGCCAAACTAAGGTGTACCATGAACATGTTTGTGACCGTGTACAGTTTCTTACTGCGAAACACCACCAGGCAGAAAGTAGCGTTACCGAAAACCGCAATGACCGCCGAGATGCTGTAGATCGCCAGCATTACGTGGCGAAATCGAGAATCAATTAGGTCTGCCGAAGAGGGAGTGGAAGGCAGGAGATCGAAACTAAGCGGAGTCGTATTGACGACCCAGTCGGTGTTGTTCGGACCAGAACCATTCAGAAACTTTTCCGACAAAAAGTTGGCCAACAGCATTGTGTAATCCATTCTGGGCCTGAAATAAGAAAACATTTAGAAGACTGTCAAGCAAACAACAGAAAAAGTTATGAACTAAGAAATTTTGGGAAATTAACAGGAACAAACTGAACGGTTAAGATGTTTCACTCTGTTGATCTGTAACATAACGTGTAGGTGCTCCACAAAATTATGCCGAAACAACCAACAGCTCATTAGTTGACTCATTTTAACAGCTTAGCGAACATGTTACTTAAAATGTTTCCTAAAAGCTTCATACATAAGTATATGACATAAGTTACAAGCTTCCTTATTATAAAATAAGCCCTCTTTACGCCGGGAAATTATTTTTCATTAAGCTATGTGCTTATTTGGAATGGCATACAGTAACCTTAAAATGAAGTCTTTACACACAAGCATACACTACATGGTTGAATTCAAGGAGATTGTGCTAAATAAAGCCGTTATAAAGACTTATCTTAAAGTAAATACTGTCAGATGGAGAAGACATTTTCCCTTTGGCTATTTTTAAGTTAATAACTCATACTGACATCTAAACTCTCTGTAACAAACCAGAACTTCTGTAACTGACAATGTTAAAGTCACAAGACAATGCTAAAGGCCAAGCATACGTTTACAGCAGCTGAGGAAAATAATGAAACTTGATCATATTTATTGAACTACCATTTTCATTTTATTTATTTTAATAATCTAATTTATTTATTGTTGCAATTTCTAATTTGATTCGTAGTATTAATTTTGGAATGACTATTAATCTTAATAATCAAAACTTTAGAATTTAAAAAATCATCTATAAAATCATTTAAAAAACTAAGTTTCCCCCCCACGAGTTAAAGTAGTATAACGCCAAATTTAGAACTTAAATCTTGTCCAGCAAATTAAGTTGAGTGGAACTGTTAGCTATAAGCAAATAAGGGTCAGGTTAACATTGACTCGATTAACTCGCTGCGCAGAAAGGCTCTATAAGAGGCCCTCCGAGTTAAAGGAGTAGAGTTAAAATTTTTAACACGTTTAAGCCTCCAATCGAGTTGTAATGAACGGTTTAACCCTTTTAACCCTGAGCGCCCAAAGGATTAAGCTAAATTTAACTCTTTTAACTCGTTTAACTCGCTGTGCGAAAAGGCTTTAGGAGATTGCATATGCAGAGTTCATACTCAGTCAGTTATGCAAGATTGGAACAGGTCAGAATCGTAATTGGATTATTCCCTGAATGGATTAACAGAGCTTGATGAATTCATAATTTTGAACTCCATGGAATGTAAACCTTAACCACGCGGAAGGATACGTCTACATAGTGTCTTAACTATATTGTTAAACTTAGTCAAGCATTAAGAGCAGGAGTTTTATCTGCATTAAGGTGCAAGCAAGCGTGCATAACTAGTCCTTAAAGAGTATGCTTACTGTCATTATCTGACCGATAACTGCTACGTAAAGACACCACGTTTAATCAATTGAAGTAAATTAGGATAGGAAATCAGTCGTGTTGCTGGCCGGCGGGTGTCAGAGCCAGAGTAGAACCAATCCGATCGCCCAGCTGGGTAGCTCATAACTAGGAGTAATTGTATGCATCCTTTAACGCAAAATAATTTGCAAAATACGTTAAAATTAGAGCAAACGTTGTACCGACCTGCCTGTATTGGCAGGCCAGTCTGCAGTCTGTTTCTACACTACAGGCCGGACTGTCAACAACATCAATAACTTGACGATAATAAGGTAATAATAATAATAATAATAATAATAATAATAATAATGATAAAAATAAATATAATAATAATAAGAAGAAGAACAAGAAGAATAAAAGATATGTAGTCATAGGCCTGTATTTGGAAGTTTGTAGGGAAGGTTAGGAACCGTGTCAAAAATGTGCCAAAAATCTATCGTGTACACGATTTATTTACACGATTTAATTCGTGTCAAAATCGCTTAATCGGCTTCTTTTGATGAAAATCTGTTTTGTAGTTTTTGTAGGTAAACCAGTCAAGTAAGCTAGCAAATGCTATAAGAAACGAAAAGAAAAACCATGTACTTAACTTTTTCATGCTTTCATATGAATGCGGCAAATCTGAAATAAAGTTGCAGCTACCGGAAAGCAAAAAGGCAGAACAAAAAGTACCAAAAGAAGAAACGTGTAAAAATCGTGTAAATTTTATGGAAAACGTTTGGATGTCGTGTAAATTTCATCGTGTACACGATTTTATTTTTGACACGGTTCCTTAGAGTATTCTTTAATTACTATAACTATTAAATCTGTTACCTGTATTTGTGCTCAAAAAGTTATTCGCATATCACTGTTATTCTTTCTCCAACTATTAAACAATATTATCCAGGTTGAAAATAATTGTCTTTCAATCCGCAAGTTTTCTTGTTGATCATTCTGCGTGGTAATGTAAATGAGAAGTGATAACCTTTAGTTGTCACATTTGTTACGAAGATTAACTATTTAGCACTACAGTGCTCAGAAGATAGATGCGTTTCTGGCAAACACAATGCTTTCTGAATGTGATAAAACTGGAGACGGAATTTCTTTCAAAATAAATGCAAATTTTGGAAATGTATACATGTTCAAATCTTATATACAAGTTTGTAGGCATCTTGCCTTGGCAGTTGTCATACGGTTTTGTTTCTGGTCCAAAATCAGGGCCGAGAACCTGTCCTGTTGTGAAGTCAGCACCACCAAAGAAAGGTATAAATTATATCAAATTACGTTAAGATAATTCGACGATAAATAAATTGGACAAACATTGAATGATTTTGATGTAAATTAGGAGGTACTCAAGTAATAGGGGAAAGTAGTTCCATAGTAGTTCAAAAATTACAGCAGATATGAAGTAATTTGAGGTTGATGCTTGTTAGGGAGAGACGAAATATCATTTTAATGAAATAATTTTACTTCCGGGCCAACCGGATACTGAGATAATTGCCCATGAAATCTCAAATTTCAAAGCTCTGAACCGGAAATTGACCGGATACTCGATTACTTTGACACCGGTAAAATGAAAGTAGCCTCCCAAATATTCATTGTGCCAAAAACTAACATTTTTTATCCGCGATTCCGAGCACCAGACCGGAAAGACCTATTTTTCCGGTTTTTTTCGCACCGGATACGACCATAAATCACGCAATTTTGGTCCGAATTGGACAAAACTTCGTATATAGACTAATTTCGACCCGCGGAATCCAAAAATTCAGTCATCGAAACTGTACAACCTACCCATCTTGCTGTACAGTTTTTGTGACCTAGACATCCGGTTAACGGACACGGACCGAATGTGACCGGATTTTCGGAGATGTCTTAGGCCAAGAACCAACATACTAGAGTATGAACTAATATAGCATTCTCTTTCCGAATCTGAAGCGTTTTTATCGATTTGGCATCCGGTAACCGGATATAGACCGGATATAATGGTTTTACCGGATTCTCCTCCTCCTGAGGTTTCTAAAAATATGTACTTTATATAGATTAACTTCAAAGGTTAACTCTGGACAAGCGCTCACATCGGTTCCAAGAATTTTTGGTCAGACTTTAGTTCTCCGCAACAGAATGCTATAAAATATTGCTTTCTAACTGAAGTTACAGCATTTAATTTGGCGAAAACGCCCGTTTTTGAAAAATGTCAGCATAGCATGTTTACATGCTGAAACCCCCCCCCCGAGATTTAGGCCCTAATGTTTCGAGCATATTAGAAGCTTACATTAGGAAGCGCTGACTGTCTTACTCTTCCTGTTATAAACTTTTATACCAGTACCACTATATGCGAATTGCGAACCTTGGCGAAGTACCTAGTTTTCTAGTCAAGCGATTATATATTTTATTACGAAAAAGAACGGCAAGTCAACGAATTAGCGTTTGATAGAGATACAAAGTAGAAAAGGATTTAGACTAATCACAAGGAGTCTGTTTAAGGTTTGCAGTTGACACATTTTCCTGCAAATCGAATCCAGTAGAATGACAGAGAATTAATTCTACAGAATTTTCTAGAAGATACAGTCTTTAGGTGCTGTCAGAGGCAGTTCCTTACAGTTTCAAACCTGACAACTACAGGAGTCTCTATTAGCAAATCCCTTAAGGCAAATCCTCCCTTAAGTACAACGGCTAAGAGCGCGGGTAACCTAACCTACGCAGCCAGTGGAATAGAATTAGTGCCGAAATTAGTAGCAGCGGCTTAATCCTAGAATGTTAATGACTTGCAGGCAAAGACTAGTCGAAAAGGCATTAATGGTGATAAATTTAGGACACATTCATAATTTACAAATTCAAGGTAGGAACTGACAGCGATTTCGCAGAGGCGAGATATGGTCTAAGGAAGACTGAATATATACTTAAGCCTACATCAACCTGATGTCAGGAAAAATAGAAGTTCAAGTTAAGAAAAAGATCATGGATTTAGTGTCCGTTACAGTGTCGAATTTTTCGGGATCTTGCTAGTGAGCAACTCTCTTTCATTCTTTAATCTGAAAGAAGAATTGTAGTTAATAATGTTCCATGAGGAATGCATGCATGTATGTATGCAAGTATGTACGTTTGGCAAATTGCATGATGGATCTGATATCAAATTTGAAATCTTTCAATATTCTAGGATATAGCCAACAATATCGTAACGCGTTACGATATAGACTAGGCTGGAGGAATCTCGGGTGTGATAGCCCTATTTATGGAAATATATATATATATATATATATATATATATATATATATATATATATATATATATATATATATATATATATATATATATATATATATATATATATATATATATATATATATATATATATATATATATATATATATATTAGGGATGCACCGGGGCCAGGCCCCGGCTCCGGCCCCGGCCCCGGTAGTGAGGCCCCGGCCCCGGCCCCGGCCCCGGTGGTCAGGCCCCGGTACCGACCGGGGACAAAAATTAGCAAAATTTTGTCAATTTTTGACATTTTTTGACCAAAATTTTGAATTTTTGTAAGTCAAAAAGTGTTAGAAATCGTTTGTTTTTGCGCCGATATTAATGAAAACAAGGATAGTAACGTTTGCATATCGAAAATTAATGCAAAATTTAAATTTTCTAGAAAATTTTTGATTTGGACCCCCAATTCCCCGGCCCCGGCCCCGGCCCCGGCCCCGGCACCGGCCCCAAGGTGGTCCCGGCCCCGGCCGGCCGGGGCCACGATGAGGTCCCGGCCCCGGCCCCGGTGCATCTCTAGTATATATATATATATATATATATATATATATATATATATATATATTATATATATATATATATATATATATATATATATATGTCGTGGTTAGATGGACATCTAACCACTCAAGTTGGTTAGATAGATATCTAACCGGTTAGATTGTAAACTCAGCGTAGTTTTTACAATCTAACCGGTTAGATAGACAAATTTTAGGGTAGCTGGCCATCTAACCAACTCACATTTGGTTAGATTGGAATTACATTATGCCATAATTGCAGATAAGCTAAACAAACCTAAGAAAATGATTTTATTTCATATAATATACGTTGTAGCAGCAGGTGTATGATTTCTAATTTGAGTTTTATTTTTTCATTGAACTAAGTTAAATTTTAACAAAGTTTCAGCGGTTAGAGCAGGTAATGTTTGGGTGGCAGTGAGATGTACATTTCAAACTGTTTCAAAAGAAAGGGGTCACCCTCTTTCTTTGGTTTTTTACAAGTCTTGTCGAATTTCTTAATTGTACAATATCGTAAGTTCTGATCGAGTGATAATGTTCATTCTTTTTCTTATCGACATCACCACTGCGTGCGGCCAATATCAACTTTATTCTATCGTTTTGTTCTTCTGTTGTAGTTTGTAGTGTAGTTTGTAGAAGGCTTCCAATTCCTCCAAAAATTTGGCTTCGAGATCCATGGAGGTTTCATGTAGAAAGCACAACTGAGTAAAGCTAGTAGGTAGGTTACAAGTTCGTGAGAGTGAAAAGTGGTATAATGAAAATTATATCGTGATAGTAATGGTGCATGAAACGAACATTTCAGTTGCAGGAACATTTCCCACACAATTTATATTTTTGCGATAATGTTAACTTCTCTAATGCTTTACGTACGTAAAATCTAACTTTTTCAATCCAACCAAATGTGAGTTGGTTAGATGGCCTTCTAACCAAAACAGTTGGTTAGATAGTAAAATTTGTCTATCTAACCGGTTAGATTGTAAAACTACGCTTAGTTTACAATCTAATCGGTTAGATGTCTATCTAACCAACTTGAGTGGTTAGATGTTCATCTAACCAACTTGTCTATCTAACCACGACATATATATATATATATATATATATATATATATATATATATATATATATATATATATATATATATATATATAGCCTGCAAGAGCAGAAACATCAGAAATACCGAAGGTTGACAGAAAAGTAGGACTGTATGAAAGTTTTGGGAAAGATAAACACAATCTATGATGAGTCTTTTCTTACGCGAAAACCGGTAAAAGCCGACCTGGTTTGAACAAAAATAACGGTAGGTACAACAATTTGTCAAGGTTATCTTGTTGCAAGCAGTCCATTAATTACAGTAATTTCAATGTTTTCTTGCATAATTACTGCCGGCAGGCAAATAGCCTACTTTTCAGCCAGTTTCCATGCCGAAGTCTTGCTGATTTGTCGACATTTGTGAAGGTCGACCGCATACTATCAGCGAACTTTGTTATTTAAGCCTTGCTTTTGATCCAAACAACAAAATCAGAGAAATGAAAATTAGACGACGGTTTTGTCTTACGGTTATCACTAAGGCTTGCAGCTCTACCCGAATTCCTAATCTTGGTTCCACCCACGATTTTCATCATATATAATTTTATAAAACAAGCTAGAAGGAAGGGGTTTGTTTATCACAATTACATAGCTCCTTCAAACCAGGGGCGTAACGCAGCCCACTGCCCAACTATACCTTCACCAAGTCACAAGACGAAACTTGGCCGTTTCACTTGCCTCCGGCAGACAAGTTAGGAAGGCGGGGGAGAAGTCTATTTTAAATTACTTATTTAGCTGAAAGGGGTCCTGTCCCGGATCCATGGTATTGTTATTGTAACTCCGACAACTAAAAACAGTTTCAGCTTTGTTCACAAAAATAAACAGTTTATGATATAAATCTATAGATAATGACATTTTTTCAAAGGTATCATCAAAACAAAATGATTCTTGTTTAGCTTCTACATTTACTACAGCTTCTACTTTCTACCGAGCATTCTACAATCGTTTCAGACTGGTAATACAGTTTGTGAGCGACTGTTAGAACAATTAAGCAACAAGTATCCTGTCGACTCCAAGAATTCCTGCAGCTACTCTTAGGTAATACTTAGAATAGAGTAGAATACAAAGAATACACTTAGAATAGAATACAAATTTAGACGTTGAGTTGTGTAATCTAAGTTTTCTGAAGTTTCAGGAGCTGGCGTCCGAAAAAAACAAAATCCTAAACAACAAGTCAGCATGGATGGTTCGGCAGGAAGTTGTAAAGTCACTATGCCTATTAAAGTTGATCACTGTAATAGGATTTGATTGGTTATTTCTTTCTTTCGGACATAGACTCTCTCACGGATTATTTTTTATCAAGGTGCTCCTCTCACGGATTACAATATAATACCAAGAGTACATAACAGAATTACTCAAGCTTCCACCAAGTCAGATTAGAGGAAGATAGCGCATTAGAGGATTAGGACTAACTACGGATTAACCGAGGACTAAATCTCTTCTTTGAACAAGAAACAACTGGTTAGACTTTTCGATAATCCACAGTCAACGTGCACCTGATACACAGCAAAAACTGTTTGCGGATTACAACGATCGTCCATTAGTTCAACTAAGCCCCCTGCTATACTCTGCAGGCAATTCTGATCTCACTTCTTCAAATCCTCAAAAACGAACACTATTACACTTATGCTTGTGCTTAAATTTGAACTTATGCACTTGCTCCGGCTAGCTTAGGACCATATATGCGCTTTAGGGGGAGTGGGAGGTTTCACCCCCCCCCCCCCCCGACCTTGGCCTCAAAAACCCCCCAGAAGGGTCCCTCACCCCCCAGAATCCCGGTTTTTTTGGGCAAAAAACCCCGGAAAAATCCGGTTCACACCCCAGAACTTTTTCTCCTGCAATGTCTGCTTACGATTAGGTCGAAATAGGGCTTGCACTTTGAACTGAAATTTTCGAGGGGGCTTGCACTTTGAACTGAAATTTTCGAGGGGGCTTGCACAAGAAATAAATCAACGAAATGTTTCGGAATATTAACGTTAATTATACTAAAATTTGCGATATTTGCGATAATTCGAAATAAAATATTTATTTTTAGAAACATTGAATGAGTTCGGCTAACCCCCCCCCCGTGACCAGATACCGCAGAACATGACCACACGAGATGAAATTTGGTATGGGTATGTTTTCGATCACGCTGGGTTCGAATATCGCAAAATATTTCGACTTGACGACATTAAATTTTTTCCGATTCATAAGGGGAGACCAATAAGAACTTTTTGTCTTTGCTTGTATTTTGCTGAAAAGTTGTACATATATAGAGACAGAACACGAATCGGAAGTCAGATTTTCTACTTAGCATTAAGCTAGTTCAGTATAAGCGATAGTTTTAAGCTAAAGATGTTAGCTGATGAGCAAACGACAACCTGAATGGAAAAATAGACTTTAAATGCATGTTGTGCCATCCCGAAATCCCTTCTATGTAACTTTTCAGCAAAATCGAAGGCAAAAATCATTCTGTACTCCTTGGTTCCCCTTCACGAATCAAAAAGTCTAATTTCACGAAATCAGAAAATTTTGTGATATTTGAACTCAGTGTGGTCGAAACCATACCCATGCCAAATTTCAGCTCATTTGATCCGGCTTTGTGGAATCTGGGTCCAGTGGGGTTACGATGAATGCGAAGAAGCACCTTCTAACACTTAAATCGTTAAATAACGCTGGAGCAGAACATAATTTTAATATAATACAGTCCCTCCAAATTAAACAAGGTCTGGAAAACCCCTCGGTAAACTTATAACTAACTGATTGTGTTCTGCAACCAACTGTGTTCTGTTCTACAATTCATGTTAACTAAACAGTTCCCACTTATTTATCTGTTTAGAAGCAATTTGCTTTACAGTAGAATTGGTAATACATGCTCGCCTGATTAACAGACTCTGTCACGATAGATCTAACCTTACAGCACTAAACCAAATATCAAACTTATCAGATCTGAGGTTTTTCAATAGCTAAAAGCACCGAGTCTTTTCTAAGCATATACTCAGTAGAAGGGATCAATCCGGGCAAAAAGCTACCTTGCAAAAAGTCCTACATATTATGTTATATCCCGAGTAAAACGTTCTTTTAGGTGTTTTATCACAGTCTTCCTATTAATATTACATACATTTAGGATATATATTAGGTATAATTATAATCCTAGCGCTAGTTAACGTCTAACCAAACTGGAAGAAGTTTTGGGATTAATCTAATTTCAATGTATAGTAGACAAAAACTTGCCCAGCACACAACGGCTTCTCTCCAGTGGTGTATGAAGTAGTTTCTTCAATACGTATTTATTGGTTACACTATTGCAACAATACTGGCAACCGAAAACCTATAAATCTTTGCCAAACCCAAAAGGTAAAACTCAAATCGCCGCCGTTCAAAGATTAAGGATGTATGAACTTTAGCGATGCAGAGATTTTTGCTTGTGGTAATTTCCCACTCAAAGATCAAGATCTTAAAGTCGTATCTAAGTCCACAAAAAACCAGTCTAGACTTCAGGCTAAGTTACTTAAGGGATTAAATGGATTACTGAGTTGAATTTTAAGACTTAACCGGCACCGATATAATAGGTCTCAGATATCAGATTTTGTATGATACGATAAGACATATAGGCTTCATTAATACGCTTTCACCTGTGTTTTAATGGATTTCAAAAGCATCCCAGACAAGTAGCAATTTATGACAGCTTTGGTACAACTAAGCGCTCCAAGGAACGAAGGAACGAAGCAAGGATAAAGGGGTAGTCCCACCCAACCCACCGCTTTAAAGGGCTGGTATTCTTTCCTGTGTTTTAGGTGATAGCTTTCGCGAGAGTAATCCACAATGTCTGACAACGTTTAGAGCACACTACTTCGGTGGTTGTAAACACATTGGAAACAATCCCAGAGTTGTCTTTGTGAAAATTTAGAACGTTATGATTTTTGCCATAGAGTTCCATGAAATTAGCCAAAACCTTATACAGTTTGACCAGCATTTTCGATTGAGATAAGGTTTTGGCTAACTTTTCTCTTGAACCCATTATAACCAAAGTTATACTAACTGTATAACTTTGCCTGCGAACCAATTTTTCTAGCTGCAACATAAATGAGATTAAACATTTTTTGAGGTGATTTCGAAATATGAATTGCTGCAATATGTAACTGCAGCATTTGCCAACTGCATATTGAGATTATAAACGTCCGCCAGCACATAAATTGTGCAAAAATTAGCTTGATTATGTACTTGGGTTGGGTCTGCTAAAGTTGAGGCAAAACGACCGATGTTTCAAACTCAAACTCAAAAAATTCGAAAACTGCAATCAGCAAGAATTTCGACAAACGGCAAACTGTTTCACAGATACATTGCTCCTATAGATAGATATAACTAACTATTTTGCAGTTGAGTCAATACTAAGTTTTGCGAGTCTAAAAGTTATTCGTTTTGGCCGAAAGAGCCGGAAGGCATCCTAAAGATTGGAGATTGCGTCAGAAAAACGATCAACGTCAATAGTTTGTGATTATTTCATGTTAACAAAATTGTTCATTGGTACTTCCTTATTTTTACTTCTCTCTCACGGAAAGTGTCAATGCAACCACAATTAGTGCATCAAACTGGAAAGAGGTCTAGAAAGGTTAGAAAACTCTACAGAGAAATAACGCCCTCTATAGTCTATTGGCCTATTTGTTCAGACAACTCAAAACTTTGATCCTTTTCCTAAACGTCGCCATAGTGTAAAAACGTTCGAACTAAACAACAATTTACCTTAAGAATGTTTTGTGCTCTGTCACCCCACCCAGCCATATGTAGCTTTCGGCTTTTTGACTAAATGACTTTAAAATTTTGTGTGGGTGCACAACTGTGCATTAGAATTTAGTAAGTCAAAATTTTAAAACATTGAAGTTTTTTGAAAAATGTTTAGAAATTTTATTTTAGATTAACTTTGCATGCCGATCATCTTTTCTTCTTCTTCTTGCCACAAACTCTGAAAACTGAAGTCTTATTACCTTGAGGTGCTATGGCGTTTTAATGTTAAAATTGCACAATGTAGAACCATGAGACTAGGGCAAAATTTTAAAAGCCGTAGACTTTACTGGACAAACTCAAAATGTCATAATTACCAAAAAACACTAAAATTCCAAATATGAAAAATATCAGTTTCAAATATTTGAATTTTTGAAACCAGCAGCATCCAGTATAGCTCAGTCTAATCTGAACAAAAGTTTGCGCGAATGGAGCAATCAATTACATTAATTTGAAATTATAATCTTAGGGCGGGTAGTGTCAACAGAAATTTGATCTTTTGCTTCTGTATTAGTTTTGTTGAAAAATGAGGAATTTCTAGGCAAACGCTAAAAATAATGAAATATCACAAAAATAGTCTTTTGTCACAAAAGTGTCGCACCCTCTGTCTCTGCCATCAAATTGAAGTGTTAATGTAACAATGTTTTCACTAAATTGTAATCATGGCTAAAACATTCTCACATTGTATAGCACATGTTAATTGTAGACAGTACATCGTCATCATCATCATCATCATCATCATCATCATCATCATCATCATCATCACTATCATTGGCTTCATCTTGCAGAATCGGACACATGAGCGCAACCGCCCTACGGTGGCGCTGACAATGCCTTTGTCGACATACCAACTGTGGCTTGATAACCATAGCTGGGGCCCCCAGATTAAATCTAAGTCTTAATGGCTTTATTGCGCACCCTGCTGTGCAGTTTCCAATTTGAAGTCCAATAGAAAGGTTAGTATATGCATCATCACAATTTTTTTTCTTTATACATTCACTGCTGGGTCCCCTCTACTTGCAATGTGTATTGGGACTGTGTATTAGAGTTGACCATGATTTGACCTTTCTATTAGACTTCAAATTGGCAACTACACAGTAGTGTACTTAATAAAATCATTAAGACATAGATTTTATTTGGGGGCCCCAGCTATGGTCATCACTGTATATTACAACTTGATACAAAACTTGTCTTGTCTAAATGCTCGTCAACTGTCGTCTAATGCTTAATTGGCATTTTCTTGTCATGGGAGCTGCTAAATTTTGGCTCGCGACGTGACTTCCAATGACTTCCTATGGGTGCCCTTAGGCTACTAGCCCTCAAGAGAGCCTTTGTGATAAGATGTCTTCCGGGATCAGTATAAGTTCCAACTAAGTGAAAATTGTCCACTGTTAGCGAAGTGGAGCAAAGGTGTAACGCGTGAGGTCCCGGATGGAATCCCGGAAGACATCTTATCCCAACAGCCCTCTTAAGGGCTACTAGAGTGAGGAAGACAACAGGAGATCATGGAGGAAACGTCGCGACCCAACAGCTACCGTGGCATGAAAAGGCCAATCATCTATGTAACATTAGACATAAGCTTGTCTTATTATTACAATTATGTAACTAACGTAAAAGGTATGTATAAAACTGTAGACATCCACATAATAATGGCAGTTCATTAAGTAACGTACCTATTATTTATAAACCTTTGGCCCTGAGGTCACCTCGTATAGGAATGTAAGCAAAAGCTTAAATTTAATACTTAAATTCAGCACATAACTTGTAACTTTTAATGCAAGCATTCCCTGGATTGCACCAAACAAGATTAAGAGTAACTGCTGATTAGCTGAGGGCTAAGTCCAAGGTTTAAATGAGAATTTAGCACTTAGTCATGAGTTAACCCACAGCTGAACCTTAATCTAATTTGGTGCAAGCCGGGGATTATCTGATATATCAACATCGAAACTTGGACAAGTTACTAATATAGAAACTTGATCATCCTAAATTCTACTTCATCATCCTAATACATCATCCTAAATGAGCTAAAATTATTGCAGCTACAGATTAGCATCAGTAAACATACCTCATCGTTGGAAATGGTCTTGTCGGATGCATTTCTTCTGTCAATTGAAAATTGAAATAGAAATTGAAATTGGCAGCAATTAAGATAATATCAGTTCAATTTGGGATTAATGTCTCTGTCTAAAATAGAACAGCACCAAAATGTGGTTCAGAGCCAGAAAGACTACGAACAGAAGATAAGATCTCTAAGGGCCTTTTCAAGAAAGGGTAGAGTAGAGTTAAAATTAACTCGATCCTTTTCATGAAAAAGAAGGAAACTCAAGCATGAGTGGAGTTAAAGCGAGTTAAAACAGCTATTTTTAACTCTACTCTACTCTACTCTACTCTACTCTTTCTTGAAAAGGCTCTAAGCTAAGTAGCAGAAAGGCCTTTGGTGAAAACTTGGCAGCAGTCTGCATCAAACATTTACTGCTCTACTCAAAGTTGGCCGTCTGAAGAAATGTTGGCAAATTGTTGATTTGTTCAATTCGCGTATAGGTTGGTATAGAAGGAAAAATTGCAGGCTAGAGATTATTAAAATTTAACCGTGTTTTGATATCATAAATATGGAAGGTGTCATGTGCCTAATTAATGCAATGGTATGCTGCAACATGAACTTAATTTTTTCTCTTATTCATCATTGGCCCAACTCTGCTATCCGGCACCCTAGCTAATAGTTGTGCAAATCAACTGCACAACTTTTCAAATTTGTGCAGGACTGTCTCAGCTTTAAAAATATGCCAAAGGATTAAATTTGGCGCTCCATAACAACTGCACATGTGTTAAAGATTTAACGGCGGAATAAAAGAGCACTTGGAAAACGGCACCGGGACTTGGAAAACAACTACAAAGGTGAGGTGGATCAGTAACTTAATATTTAATATAAACAATGCTGACTCAATGCCTCAAACAAAGTGCTTCATTCCCGAAGGGCCTTGTGTATTTTCCTATGACATGTTTGCATTTTCAGAGCATAAAAAGTAAAGACAAGTGTCAAAATTTATGTAAAATTCATCATTCCCGAAGGGCCTTGTGCTTTTTAAACAGTTCGTCACCGCTATCAGACGTAACAATGAAAAATTGAGAATTTTCAGAGTTACGCCAGAGTGGCGTAAATTTGACTTTTTCGCCTATGTTTTACACGTATTTACGCCGGATAACGGTAATATACCGCTATCCGGCGTAAATGTGAAAAATTGACAATTTTAAGAGTTACGCCAGACCGGCGTAAATTTGACTTTTTCGCCTATGTTTTACATGTATTTACGCCGGATAACGGTAATATACCGCTATCCGGCGTAAATGTGAAAAATTGACAATGTTAAGAGTTACGCCAGACCGGCGTAAATTTGACTTTTTCGCCTATGTTTTACACGTATTTACGCCGGATAACGGTAATATACCGCTATCCGGCGTAAATGTGAAAAATTGACAATGTTAAGAGTTACGCCAGACCGGCGTAAATTTGACTTTTTCGCCTATGTTTTACACGTATTTACGCCGGATAACGGTAATATACCGCTATCCGGCGTAAATGTGAAAAATTGACAATGTTAAGAGTTACGCCAGACCGGCGTAAATTTGACTTTTTCGCCTATGTTTTACACGTATTTACGCCGGATAACGGTAATATACCGCTATCCGGCGTAAATGTGAAAAATTGACAATGTTAAGAGTTACGCCAGACCGGCGTAAATTTGACTTTTTCGCCTATGTTTTACACGTATTTACGCCGGATAACGGTAATATACCGCTATCCGGCGTAAATGTGAAAAATTGACAATGTTAAGAGTTACGCCAGACCGGCGTAAATTTGACTTTTTCGCCTGTTTTACATGTATTTACGCCGGATAACGGTAATATACCGCTATCCGGCGTAAATATGAAAAATTGAGAATTTTCAGAGTTATGCCAGAGCGGCGTAAATTTGACTTTTTCGCCTATGTTTTACATGTATTTTCGCCGGATAACGGTAATATACCGCTATCCGGCGTAAATGTGAAAAATTGACAATGTTAAGAGTTACGCCAGACCGGCGTAAATTTGACTTTTTCGCCTGTTTTACACGTATTTACGCCGGATAACGGTAATATACCGCTATCCGGCGTAAATATGAAAAATTGAGAAATTTAAGAGTTACGCCAGACCGGCGTAAATTTGACTTTTTCGCCTATGTTTTACATGTATTTACGCCGGATAACGGTAATATACCGCTATCCGGCGTAAATGTGAAAAATTGCCAATTTTAAGAGTTACGCCAGAGCGGCGTAAATTTGACTTTTTCGCCTATGTTTTACATGTATTTACGCCGGATAACGGTAATATACCGCTATCCGGCGTAAATATGAAAAATACGCCAGAGCGGCGTAAGTCTGAATTCTTCGATCATAGGCTATTTACGCCAGTCACTGAAAAAACACAAGGCCCTTCGGGAATAAGGAAATTTATTTTTAAGGTTATTTCGCTACTGTGGATGTATGCTTATGGCAGTTGTTGTCTGTCTTTGTTGTTCCATGATGTTTAATAAGGAGATAGCTCTTCGGGAATGAAGGTCTTCGTTAGTGGAGGCATTTTGAATTATGTGCACTGTAAATGGTTGCTATCAAGTGCAATCATAGAAAGGTGCCGGATAGCAGTTTCGTTAATTTTATAAATAGTTTGCAGCCAGCTAATTGATTGCTTCATAGCATTCCAGGTTGTGCACATTAGTTATTTCCAAAGCTCGGATCATGCTGCACAAATTTGAAAAGTTGTGCAGTGGATTTGCACAACTATTAGCTAGGGTGCCGGATAGCAGAGTTGGGCCTCATCATTGTATGTAGGATAGCTACACCAAGTATATATGTCTAATACATATCTGGCAATTGAGCATGCATAAATGACCTGCTGCGCTGAGCAAAAGGAACTGCTAATTTTGACAGTATTTTCTAAATTAAAAGTTTTGCCAGTTGGATAAGAAGTTAACAAGCAGAAGCAATTTTTCACTTGGAAATGGATAGTAATCTAAAAAAATTATGTATGAACGCAGACAAAAATTTCCACCAATTTCCTCAGCACGAACCTATTTCCGTTTTGCTGCGAAACTAATGCACGTAGGAAAATCCTTTCCATATCAATAAACGTTATAATAGCTACGCTTGGTTTAGCTCACCGATTAGTGGTTAAAAGGAGTCAAATCAATTCACTGTAGCGATTTTCGCTTCCCATGTCATGGAAACGAAGATCTTAACTTTTAATTTATAAAATTCCCCAAAAATTTGCTGAACTTGAATATGATATCACCCAATACTATAGTTAAATTACTGAAACTCTTTCTTTGAATTAATTTTATTTTATCGCATATTGATTCCTATGATTCAGTATTGAAGTAAATCTAGTGAAAGTTAGTCACAAAAGCTAATGAGTTTGCCAGTCTGCTATACCCTATTCGATTTCCTAAATCCCAACCGTAACTCAAGTTATCTGACAAATAATCGGAGTCCTCAAACGTGGATATGGATTGAGTTAGATAAAAATTACTAGGGGAGATACTACCTGCCTCAATAGTAGCAGGTCTGTGTAAAAGGTTTAGGTTCAAACTAAGTGATCTAGTCTCCATACTTCTATTTTTAGGTTCTGTACCAAAAGCTGAATAGCCAAAAAGGATTTTCTGAAAACAAACTGCAAAAGTTATTGCAACATTGCCTTTAAGTACATGCTCAGTGAAATGTTTACGGAAGTAAGCATAACGTTTATTTATATCTTAACAATGCAAGGTTCAGGCAAAGTTCTGACACCTCTAATGGATCTTTGAGCATCAGACCGGAAAATAACAGTGTAACTTTCAGACATCCTAGCTTCTATCTTTGGGCAAAAAAGTTGTTTTGATCAAGAAAAATTAAAAGCATAAAGGTGTTTAGGGATATGACTAAGTGCTGATCTCTTAGATCCCTGCAAAAAGGTGTTTTCTCTGTGCTGGTTTGTGTCACTCAGGGGTCCGCGTCTTCAGAAAAGTAAAGTAATCAGGCTCCACGCGAAAAATGTGGCACCCAGCCGCGTCTAGAGCTTGCAAAGATGCGACATCTCAGAAAACAATTTATAATTAAGCTAACTTATATATAATGCAAAAAAGACCTGTTAAATGTCAAGTCAAAACAACAACACTCCTGCTAAATTAAGGTGTGATGAAAACTAAACGTTTGGCAAGTTGGATTGGCTTTTTGTATTTGAAGAGCCGTATCAAACTTAGTCTGGTGGAACTAGGAGGCTGAGAAAACGTCCAATACTGGAGGCTTTACGCACCAAGAATCGTTAACCAGGAATAAATGTAAAACATTGTCTCACTCCCCGATCACTTTAACAAGGGGGAAGGTTGTGGGGGGTCCGGTACCTCTCAAAACCTGGAAGTCTCGTACAAGGGCTAGCAAATTCAAACAGAAGGGACAAGGGGCAAGACAGGACAGGACAGACTAAAATAACGATAATTTTAGCTAAAAATTGAAAAAATGCGTGCCTCAGTATATAATGGGGAAGCCGAAAACGACAAAGTCCCAAAAATTTGTCATTAAGCTGAACAGCCGAGCGATATTTAAAATCAATTTATTGCTACATATGTTACTTAGATTTTATAAGACCGTAAGAGTAGCCCAAAACTAATCCTCACATACTACTAATTGACACCGGTGTGAGGTACTGTGCGTATCCTCTGTAATAAACTGTTATGTCGGACTCCAGTAAACGATTGCAGATAGGTGTTCAGTGTGTGATATCCAGTCCTAAGAGAAGATAAGAGAATCAAGAGTAAGCGAGTAAACTAGAGTAGTGACACTTATATGCGCCCTAGACGACCGTTCCCTACAACTAACAGACAGAATAACCGCTAGACTTTACTACAGTGAACACAAAATACTCGTTCAGACTTTAGCATAGACGTACAAAAACACTAGAAAATACAGAGGGGAACACGATAGTGAAAAGCAAAGAGTACAAGGGGGGCGTTACCCACTCCCGCTACACCTAAACCTGGCCCCAAATCACCTACCCAACTAGCAGACAACACCCGACCCCTTCGCTGACAAAATGTTCCAACTGCGCTAAACCTACACTTTCTCTCTCTTTTATACACTTTGTGCCAGTGGGGTAGCTAGCCCAAAAAGAAATCATCTTTATCATTTTTGAATAAGACATATATCAAAATAACGCAAAGTTGTACGATTTCATCAAATAGAATACACTTTACGCTGCACATATGAAGATAACACCACGTGTACTTTTTAGTGCTGCGCTGTTGCGCAGTTAGCTACTAGTGCCCTAATGGGTAATATCCCACACCGGTTTCTGCAAATGCAAGGAAGGCAAAAAATGAAGCATTGGCAATTGGGCAACTAGGACAAAAATGATGTTTCGCAAATGATGCTTCACATAGTTTCCAACTGTTTACAGTTAATTGCATGTTAATTGATTTAATTGCGTTGTTTTCTCTCTTCACTGTAACAAGGAAATTAATGGTTAGTAATTACTGCTTCGAAAGAAGGCGTATCTTCCACATTAACCGCCATGTCTACTAAGGAGAAATCCTTTGAAACAGAATTAGGAAAAATTATGAGACGTCCTTAATAGTCGGTCCAATCCTTCCCTTTGTTTAGTTTAGTTCAGAAATACTTCAGGCTTCGTTTGCACTGTTGGCAAAAAGCAAGAAAATACACAAAAGAAAATTCAACCGTCCTTTTGACGAACGAGCAGAGCAGAGTAAAGTAGAATTAAAATTGGATAGTTTATCTCCAGTCTAACTTCACTTTCCTATTTTTAACTCCTTTCATAAAAGGAATTGAGTTAAATTTAACTCTTTAACTCCGCTTAACAGCCCGAAAAGAACCAACAATTGGGAAGGCAAATTAGTCTCAACCATCATAAACCCTATGCTTCCACGGAAGTGTTCATCTTTAGCCGAGCCGGTTTTGAGAAACAACTAGCAAGTCTAACTTCCTGTGAGCAACCACTAGCGCATAAACTATGTATGAGAAACAAACAAAATTTTAATGCTCAGACAGAACAGATGAAAAACATTGTGAATTGAGTTAAATGCGATTTTGAGGAGCTCAAGCTGTTTTTACGCTACTTTCCGGGGAACATCTGGGAAAACTCGGTGGGCTAGGAACCTCCGCTTTATGAAATATTCATGTTCCTTGTTCTTGCTAAGTAGGTATGTCCTAATGATCCTATTCGTGGCCACTGACAGCCTAGACAAGACCCTATTTAAAAATCAAAAATGCAAAACACAATTTTGTAGAACAAATGCGAATCTATATTTGGGATCACTGTTAGAAAAGCTTCGAAATGGATGCATACCTATACGCTGTAGATATTAAACGGAATCAATTACAATTGCTTCGCATTAACGGAACAGAACCCTGGATTAAACGGATTTAATATGTATTAATCTTTCGAGTTCACAAGAGTTAAGCGGATAAAATTTAATTCCTTTCTTTAATGCACCAAAGGTTAAAATTTTAAATTGATCAAGCTTCATTAATGCCACTTTGGATTCAAAAGTCAGATGCTTTCAATTGTAACCCTGCTTGATCATACAATGCTTCGTCAAAGATTAATGTTAATCCGTTTAATCCTCCAGCCTTCTTTTCAACTAATTTTGGATTCTCGTCCTGCTACGAATTTAAATGATTAAGAGTTGACGGATTAAACTTTCTAATCATCGTACCTTCAACCTTAAACTAATTAAAATCACCGGTCTATTAGCTGGTCGAAGTAAACGAGTTGAGTTACTGCTTAATAGTGTTACTAAAGAAAAACATCTATATTCTAATACTGCTATCAATATATTTTATCTATGTTATCAATATTTCGTCAATATTTATTTTTAGTTAGTAGTCCTCTAGCTTTCTATTCTTTAAAGAAATAGCACCAAAGCAATCTAAACGGAGCCAGTCTGAATTAAAAATTACAATTGTTGTAGGACATTGGACTGCATTATACTTCACCTGAGTTCATTCCACATCGGAGCATCTTCGCGAAAAGTAGACGGTACTACATAGCTGAGCCCCGTTTTGTACACAGGTAGTGCAACTTTCTTTCTTTCTTTCTTTCTTTCTTCAACTTAGACTGGACGAATTAGAGGTAGAATACTGAGCGTGTTTCTTCAGACATCAGTTTTAAAATTGTCACAAAAAAACGTTTTCAAAAAAGAGTCTGTTTGAAGCATCAGCAGAGCAGGAAGTAGAATATAACAAACACACTAATGATGCATTGCATAGAGGCATGCGTAACAGCAATTTTTCGCCTTTTTTTCTCCAGATGAGAGGAACAAAAGGATGACTTACACTGCAGTGAACCTTTACATCAAGAAAATGAGTGAACCTTTAGTGAGCCAGCCGGGCCGGGCCCATCACAAAATTTTCCGGGCCGGGCCTGGTACAGGGCCCGCAGCCCTCCCGGGTACGACCCTGATAGCACAGCACTCTAAAATTAGCTTTCAGAAATAATCCAGAGTGAATCAAAGAAAAGTGTGGTCTGGATCAACAAGTACCCTACTCATTATGACTCAAAAGAATCTCTTTCTGACTCAGGGAGTAGGTATGCTAAGGGTACGTAGGTTAAAGATTAGAAGTTCGGCAGCATGTAATAGAAACAAGCTGTGTGGAAAGTAAAAATTGGCCCAGCCGGCAGTCCAACCACAGCCCTTCCAATCTGCAAATCGACACCAGTTTATAACTACACCAGTGGACCGAAACCTGCAGCACTTTATCAGGCTTATCAATCACTTTCCTATGCCTGCTTCCTGGCAAAACTACGACATATACCACCTTCGAAGTGAGTAATTTCATGTTCTATTCTGGATGGTTAGAAAAGTACCAGTTACTGGCCAGCCAGTCGTTTGCTGGTTTACCACTCATCACCATTTAGTCTAACCAATTTGTCTAGGATTCGGGATCCTTAGATCTCAGAAAATTCTGACTGCTCGGGAGAACCCTGATTTTGAAGGAAAAAACCTAAAATGTTATTGGATTGATTAAATTCTTATTTTTTCCAAAGTAACTATGTAAAAGCTAAACCACACAAGATTTTTCAGAGAACGAAGCTAGTGATGCTTATAGCATTAGTCCAATCAAATAATATAATTAATTATTAAGGGCTTTTGGCGAGGTGGTTTTTCTAGCAGAAAGCAACTATGGTTACGAAAGCTTGTAAACAAATTTAGTAAGAGTAATAGAATAGAGTAATAACTGTGTGATAAAAGCCAATATGACACAATCGAACCAAACCTTATTTTAAAAGCAAACCTAACTGTCTAGCCACACATTTACAGCTCTTGTACTTCGCTTAAAGCCAAGAACATTTGATTTTACGACCAATACCATACCATCAAATTTGCCGGAGGTTGATAGATTTGAAAATTTAAAATTTTGTGAAATTTAGAAAATTTTAGTTTTAAATTTTGTAAATGAGCCCGAATGAGGATCCACAAAGCCTGTTTTAGCAGCGAGCAGAAAACTAAAACTGGTTTTTCGATTAAGATTTTCGATTAACTCAGTGAGAGCTTTTATCGTAAAATCGAAGCAAAAAGAAACTCATTTTGCTCATTTTCATCCTATAGTTTAAGCTAGATGTTGAAATTTATTGCATTGTCGTAAGTATACTTTCTCGATATCCGTATTTTGTAAACTTTTACAATACACAAAACAACCCACAAAAGTCATCGGAACTCTGATAGGCAGCAAGCTAGCAAACGAAGCTTTAAACTGTGGTCGTAAAGCTGCAGGGTAGAAAGAAATGAAAAGGAGTTGCGTACAAATACAAGTAATTACGAAATAATTATTGACGTAAGAACTAACGCAAAAGTAATCTTTGCAAAAGGCGTAGCCGGCTAATTTATACTTGTTAGCTAAACGAACAGAGAAATTAATTTGTAGATGGTAGCTGTCGTAATAAATCAAGAAAATTGTATAACAGGTGCCTAATTTACTCAATTTGAACAGAAAGTTTCAGAGAAACAGATGATGGACGTTTACCTTTGATTCCACCCCACGCTAGTACAGTTACGCCCTCGAGCACAAACACTGTAGGTTGTCAGCACGCAGGCCAGTTATGCTCGCTCACTCACTGTCACAAATTGTTTTGTATATTTAAGCTCGAGCAAAAAGTGCTCACAGAGACGGTTGTATGTGCATTTTGCTCATAGAGATCGTCCCTATGAGCAGTGCTCATAGAGAGCATGCTCATAGATATGTGAACTTTACCTACTCTGTGGGCAAAAATTTTTTTGAAAATGCTAATTAGCTTAATTAATTAAGCTGAGCTTATGCTTAAAAAATGGCTTAGGCTTAGACGTATAAAAGCACGCTCTATTCTAAGCCTAACACGCTCTCTGTAAGCCTAGGCGTTGCCGCGGAGGAACGCGTTATTTGGCAGTGCTCACAAGGTAGGAAAGATATATATATATATATATATATATATATATATATATATATATATATATATATATATATATATAACCCACCGACCTTCTCAAAATCGGTTCATCAACTCCGGCAGTGATTCATCAAAATGTCCCTATTTGCTCCAGTGGTTATTCTGGTACAACGGTTTAGAGAATCCCCAGTCAATAAATACGCAAAAAAGGACAGAAATTTCTCAAGAAAATTATCTGAGCAAAATCTGACTTCTTTTTCCGCAAGGAAGCTGCATATTGGTTCTTGTGAGAGCACATTCGCTTTTATGAAAGAGATATATAGTAAAATCATTAAGATGATCATAACAAATTCAACCTTATGCCATTGCAGTAACTCCCATCTGAACAGGTACTGCTTCCGATACTGCTAAAGTTTTCCAATTGCCGCTTGGTTAAATGAAATCCTCCCACAGGTTAGGCAAGGTAGGTCACTGAGGTAGAGAAAGAAACATAATTATCCGCTGAAATGGGTTCACTAAGTCTGGAGAGTTTTTATTCAGGACAAAATTTACCTATTTAGCTTAGCTGGAAATTTATGGTTACCTAACGACATTCGGCGTAAGAAATAATCATTAGGCGATCATGACGAAATCAATACGTGTGCTTGAAATGAATGGCTGCAAGGCGAATTGAGAAGATAACTCTATTTGCAATGACGTATGTAAGTAATGCTTTCCTGTTTTCTAGATGTCACCAGGTTGAAGCTTTCCAGTCAGTTAGCTCTTTTCATGTTTCAGTTTTTCAATTTCATGCAATAGACGAATTTGGATTGTTTTTGATGAGTGGATCATGAAGACGAATAAATTTGCAAACTTTCTGCAGAATATCGCTCCATGAGGCAAGAGCTGCAGAGCAGCGCTACCCTCCCGCACACCACTCTAAATTTGGATTTCGGAAAAAATCCAGAGCGGATCAAAGAAGAGTAATAAAGCCTGGTTCACACTGGTGTCTTATGTCTTATGTCTTTTGCCTTATGTCGTATGTCTTAAGGCGTTCACACTGGTGTTTTATGTCTTATGTGTTATGTCCTTTTGTCTTAAGGCAGACTTGAGCTAGGCTCAACTTTTGTCTTATGTCTTAAAGGATAAACCAATCACATTACAGCTAGTCTAGCCATTGTCAAGTTGATTGGTTGATGTGCTGCCTAAGATAAGACAACAGACATAAGACAGCAGTGTTAAACGGTTCTGTCTTTTAAGGTAGTGATTCCCTTTGGTCACATAAAGTTTGCACCATTATAACTCATTCATTACTTGCAGTTAAGAAGCCATTTTTATATCAAAATGTAGCTTGACATTTTCTCTTTTTAATGCACGCCACGAAACAAATGTTGCCTTTCTAAAATATTTTTAACACATTTTAGAAGAAGTATAATTTTCCAGAATTTTTGCAGACTCAAGTAAATTTTTTCGCGAGACATCGGGTATATCATTCGATACCTCCATCAAATAGCTGTGGACGATTTTTTATTTATTGTGAAATCGCTCTTCGTTATAGAGAAATAAGTTGAAATGTGTGCGTAAACTGTATTTTGCCTACTTTTTCCAAATTTGTCAAGCGATTACTTTAGCTAGAAAGCAGCAATCGGGGTAACTAAAAAATCGTCCCTGGGTATATTTGTGCAGAACACATTTGTTCAGTAGCAGCCCTCCAGCTTGCATGGTGAATGCTCTACAATCTTTGGAAAAAATGGTCGTGTTTTTGCAAAAGCTACACTTGTTATGATAGCAGCCTACAGGATAGCAGTTGGAAGACGATCATGCGTCGGATAATTTGTCCCTGTGAGACCTTCAAATCGACGCCCTTAGTTTGATTTTACGGCTTGCGTAGTTCAAGAAATGTTGGATTATTTGATTTCTGCAGAAATGACAAGTTTTCGACGCCAAAACAAGAAAATCGGCTATATCTCACGGTAGAGAAAAGCTAGAAACTTGCTTTAAAAAGCAAAATGTGAAGCTCAATGAGATCTTTCGAATGAATATAGTCATAACTGTATAGCAGCTACCAAACGTTCAGAAATTGTGAAAAACCACTCTGACCGGAAATGTCGAATTTTTGAATCGGGATTGCGCGGAGGGTGTTAGAACGCTAAAAGAACTTATTTCGGAAAGTTTCATCAAATTTCATCTTGATTTACGCCGCCAAATAACAATATGTGCCCAAAAGGAATCACCACCTTAAGACATAAAACATAAGACGAGACATATGACATAAGATAAAAGACATAAGCCATAAGACGCCAGTGTGAACCAGGTTTAAGTGGTGGATCATGAAGTACTCCACCCAAGAATCCTGACTCAAAAAGTGGGTGTGCTAAGGCTACGTATACGTCTCTTGCTGTGGCCATAGGCTGGTGGTCAACTTTGGCACTTTGTCACAGAGTTAGTACAATATTATCAAAGAAAATATCAACACATTTTAGAAAAGGTTTTTTTACGTCTAAGCCTAACATTGGCCCTCCCCAACATTCTGCTTAGAGTCAAGCCTGAATATTTTCTAGTTCAGTAACTGTCGCCAAACTTTGCATATACCTATCTCTAAGCGATTTCCCCACTCAAAAATAACTACTGCGAGCTATTATTTGGTTGGAATGGTTGAATATGAAAAACAGGAAAACTATATGCGTCAGATATCAACCTAAACATGACGTACGTATATTGGCTTTCGCCTACGATCAGGTCTAAGCAAGCTAGGACTAACTCTAAAAATACCTTAAAAGTATTTTTGCGCTATAAACTTTTCTGCCCTTCTATTTCTAAACAGCTGTTTTCACAGCGGGATCAGGTCTAGAAACGTAATCCGTCAATTATCCTCTTTTCAATTTTTATTAAGTAGGTCCTTTCAGTAATGTCAAACGAATGGAACTGTCCCGCCAAGCTTAAAATTATGAAGGTAGAAAGTTGAACTAGATACTACCCAAGCTAATGACTTAGCTTGGCCGTCTTGAGGCCAAAGCAGTCTCAAAAGATTCTCCGATAATTCTGAATAATCCTCAAAAATAACTGAAATCCTTCGTTTCATTAAGCTACCGCTGAGAACGAAACCTAGCCTAAACGTTAGGTCTATGAAACACTCAAATAAGAAAGCTAGCAACAGCACAGCCCACAGAAAGTTTTCTACCAGCTGGTAAGACTTTGGCGGAAGTGGAGAACACACTTGGAAACAGACTCAATCTTATTCTGGTTTCCTACAAAAACACCCTTATGCATAAATTAAACCTAATTTAATTTTCACTTTCAGTTGGGATTGGGCGCAAGAATTCGGTGCTTTTCATGTCAGGGCACACCTCCCTGATGTGGGTTTGTTCAAACCGCCTTGTGCCATAAAGTTACCCAAGCTACATAGAGAAGTTTCACAACCATAGGTTCGGTTGATCTGAAATAGAGTCGGAAAACCTTAGTTAACTCTTATTTATGAATTCGCTAGAAAAACAAGACGAAAACAGCCGAAAACATGAATACGCTATTCAATGTAACATAAAATTCGGAGCAGGAAAGCTGTAGAATTTTTTGGTTTTTGGTAGAACATTCCCCAATTTACATCCGGTCTTTTTCTAGAGCCATGAATCAAGCCCCCATAAACAAGGCAGTTAGTTTAATTTAACGATAAAACATATACGAGTACATAACAATAAAAAAACCAACAATAACATTCACCAGCCCACAAATGGACAATAACAACAAAAGTACACAATAAAAATCCATCAAAAATAAAATGCATCTGACATAAAACAAACATTATTATGCATCGATACACTCAAAAGTATATTCTAAAGTTTTGGGAAAGGTGTCAAACAAAAAGGCTGTCAACTACATCAAGAAAACCGCGCCCATTGACTCTCTAGTGTCGGACTAAGGCTTTGCCGTAAAGTGCCTTGGCCAGGCGCTTATTGATTATTCTCTGATAAGTGATTCCAAGAAGAAAGAAATCTCACTTTTCAGCAATCCTTGAAAAATAATTGGCAAACAACGGGTACCCAGTAATTTCCTCCCAAGGAAAAGCACAAATAAAACAATGATACTGCACAAATCCCATGAATACTTGTCGGTGAAATTGGGTTGTGCAATTTGATGGTTCCTGGGTAACTTGAGCAATAAGAGGGAAAACAAGTAAAATATTATATTATAATATACTACAATGATTTAGCAAATTATATAATGCTTACATATCCAAATTAAATAAAAATAAAGTAAAAAGTATAAATAAATAATAAAGTAAAAAACACTTCTAAATTGCACGTGGCACAAAACTCATGTAGAATAGAAAAAATTAACACGTTCATGCCAGATTTTCAAGGTTGAAAATGGCCATTTTGGCTCCTAATTTTATTGAGCACCTAGAAAGATGGGGCAGCCACCAATCGAGTTAGAATTGATTCCTCCCCATTTTATGATTCCACATTGGAGGATTCCAGAGCTGTCAAAGTCGTGCGAAGTAGGAATCTTTGCTGAACTTTCGTTGAAGAAAATCAACTAATTGATTTCTAGGTGGAAGAATTTAACCTGAGACGGAATAAACAATACGCAATTTTAATGTGCAGAACTTCCCCTATCACCTGGTAAAACGGTTTGCCGCCGACGAACTAACAGCCGGCGCTGGATTCGTTTGAATAAAGCGCTCGAACATTGCTCAAAGTCATCAAAATTTACATTTTCAAGCGACTGAAAGCTATAGAAACTAGATTTTATTAGCAGGACGTGGAAATATTCTCCTTGATCAAGAAAAAAGAAGCAATGTCCAGACTGCCAGCCGGTAACTGGCCACTGTCCTGGAAAATAAGATGTCGAAAATCCCCCAATTAGGCCATACGGCATTAAAGGGTCAATATAATAATTGAGGTTGACCTAAATTTCGGCATGGCAGTCGCATATGTAGGACATGACGAGTAAAACAGTGGTATTCATTAACTAATTAAAAACCCCACTGTAAATTAAAAACAACAAACATACAAAAATGCCCGTAATTAAAAAATATCAACAATTCAAGAAATAATAATTGTAAACGTTAGAGGAAATAAGCCAGACCCGCGAGCCTCAAATTAGTAGTCCATTAAAAGACCAATACTATTGCACCAAAACTTCACAGAAAATAATACGACAATACATACTTTACAATTTCTGACCAACGAAACCAACATGCGTAAACCATAAAAATAACTATTTTATTGCAGAGGATCGGAGATATAAATTTCAAAATTAAGGAAAAGAAAAAAATTATTCCAAAAATGGATATATTCTATTCATAAACTGGATAAAAGTGTGACCATCCCTAAAACATAAAAAGACAGACATCAAGATACTGCAAAAAACAGCTAAAATCCCAAAAATCGACTCCCCAGCCTTGCTACCACCAGTCCACCACTCCAGAGCCAAATGAACTGCGGTCCCTCCACCTGGTCCACCCAGTGACGCAGGAAAGCCAGCAGTCGAGACACCCAAGTGATCGGTTCAGGAAATGGTTTCTGAAACAAACAACAACAACAACAACAAATCGTTCAAAAGAAAACGGGCTATCCTGTTCCTAGTGGAGATCTAGGGAGGATCGTAACCAAGAGTACATAATACATAAGAGGCATGATAGCCGGAACATCCTCTGCACGCTAACGGCTGACCCCGGAAATTGGACTCCAGAGAATCAAAAACATTTGACCGCTGTGCTTGTAATCTAAAGCTCGAAACATACACAAATCTCGCTAACACATTGCGAGCGTTTTCGAGTTTTAACACACAAGTAAAGACAGGTAAAGAAAGTAAACAAGTGAGCGCACCCCCGTATAGACTGAGTGCCAAGTTGCGGGAGGGGTGCCGTTAGCGCGCAGGGGTTGCGTCACCCTAACATTGCAGAGTTTGTCAGCTGCCATACGCTTTTATGTATCATGCACTCTTGATTCCATGTATATACTCAAGCAATAAAAATTAATTGAATAGTGGTTGCAGACTGAATTGAGTTTAAAACGTCAGCCGATTCTTTTGGTTCTCTGTTACCTATGAAGGACAGGCAACCACGGGGATGTGAAGTCCATTTTGTGGGAAGCCGCCCCACTGCGGCAAAGCGGACATCTTCGGGGCAGCCTCTCACAGGATGAAAGCCCTCAGCGCAGTCGCTAGCACCAAGTGGGGCTGTTCCAAAGAAGATCTTCGCCTGCTGTACCTATCCTTCATCCGATCGGCCATTGACTACTGCGGCGGGGCTTGGATGCCGTGCGCTGCCAGAACTCATATTGAAACCTTGGAGAAAATCCAGAATGTAGCAGCCAGATCTATAACAGGATGCCTCAGGGCGGCTCCCATCGAAATCCTTCAGCTAGAAGCCAACCTGCTACCCATTTCTCTCAGATCCCACCAGTTGGCCGCTGAATCCTACGAACGATCAGTCAGGCTACCAGACAGCAACCCAAGGAAGCTCATATGTTCCGCTCCTCCAGACTGTTCCAGAACTCTCAAGTCCCAGACTTCCTGGAGAACGGCGGCTGCCGGCTCCTCTGAGAAGGCTGGTTTGGGAAATATCCGAAGGGAACCATTGAAATCAGTCGATCTAATCCATCCGAAGGACCGTTTCGCTCCGGTGGCTGCATACCCTACGCTGGCGACCAGATGCCGAAGATCTGACCCGCCGGAAGTCAGGAAGCAGGTTGCCCAGGCAACCCTTTCAGCTTTGCCCCAGGCGGATATTATCATCTGGACTGATGGTGCAGTCAAGGGTGGAGTCTCAAACGGTGGAAGTGGAACCCTGATAACATTCACGGACGGAACGGAGCCGGTTAAAATCTGCAAACCGGCGGGACAACTCTGCTCCAGCTTCCGCGCTGAACTGTTGGCGGTCCACACAGCACTCCTATGGCTTACCGACAACTTCCACCTACTGTCCGAGAACTGCAAAGTCAGAATCTGTACTGACTCGCAGTCCGTTGTCCGACTACTCCGGGCTGGGGTACGTGGCTCCTTCAGCGAACTATTGTCCAGCGTCTGGAACCTGCTTCACAGGCTGAGAAATCTCAGTCTCACAGTTCAGTGGGTGCCTGGACACGCGGGACTGCCAGGCAACGAAGAAGCAGATGAACTGGCTGGTACTGCAACTACCCTGCCACAGTTTGATGTCCCTGTCGACCTCTCCACAGCTAAGGCAGCAATCCGCAGGCACTTTACCTCATCCTGGTACCACCACCTCTCTCATCCTCGGGCCCTTGCTATCTATGGGAGGCTGGGGCCAGTCTCTCCCCAGTATGAAGCTTCCTTAGGGAGGCATGACAGAGTCCTCCTCAGCCAGCTTCGCAGCGGTAAATCGTGGCTGCTGGCTTCTTACCGGCACACTGTTGACCCTACCAGGTTCCCATCCCCCAACTGTACCCGCTGTGACTCAAGCCTCCCAGATACTGTTGATCACTTGTTACTGCATTGCCCGGCACTAACCAACCAACGTCTGGCCGAACTAGGCCCGACCCCAGAACTATCATGTCTCCGCACCGACCCTGAGCCTGTTCTTCGCTTCTTGGGTAGCAGTGGCCTCCTTGGAGTCCACCGAGTATAGGATTGCCCATCCTGATCGACCACCGAAGACGACGACGACGACGAAGGACAGGCAAGAAAAAAGGATAATATTTCTACAGACAGGTTTTAAAGCTTTGTTTACAAGGCACCTTATGTTATTGGAACTTTTCCGTTGATTTTAACATAATTTCCAAGTTTGGTTTTGTTTCTTGGATCAAGGTTCTCTTGGTCCTGGCGACCTTCACTTATTTTTGGCCGTTCTGAATGACTATGGCAGTTCAGATAATGTAAATTCTATTATCAAACACAATCTTTGTCATTTAGCAGATAATTATAATTCTAACCTCCGAAATATTCAACCGCTTAACATATTGCAACAGGGAAGGATTATCTACTGTCATGGGAGGCAAGTATACTCTTTGATGTTCCCGCCACCACCAATCAACGGCGGAAAAACTGAAACAATCAGATACTCAAAAAAGGTAGACATAAAACCGAGGCAACAACATAAATTTCAGAAGAACTAATTTCGCTTACCGAAAATATAGTGTCGTCTTATTAGTACCGCCTTCTCATTAATTGTTGAATTAATTGAAATAATAATCAAGAAAATAAAAGTAAACGCGAGCTAGCCGGCGGATCCACGAAGGACACAAGCATTAATCTTAAAGAAATAACAAAACACGCTTACCCGCAGTCACAGTGGAGTGGAAACAGTGGAGAGCTAATGGGCGCTGTTTGGTGGCTATGCCTTAGTGACTGCTGGCAGGCGTTTTTCATTATTTCTTTATTTTTGTTATCTTTATAATACCGCCTATTAACTAATCTATTCTACACAATCTTGGCATACCGTTTTGATTTTGGATCGGCAGCCGTAAAATGATAATGATACAACTGAGAGCGAATGAACTTCGGAGGCTTATCAGGGAAAGGGTTTCTGTCCAGGAGATGCAACACTGAAAAAGAAAACAGAAAAAACCTGTCATACTATACATGGATAAGTAACAAGTTTCGCAGAATGAATACTCAAAGGACCTCTTCGCGCAGCGAGTTAAACGAGTTAAAAGAGTTAAAATTAGCTAAATCCTTTTCGTGCACAGGGTTATTAAATAGTTAAACAGTTCACTTTAACTAGCCTGCTGAGTTAAACGAGTTAAAACAATTTTAACTCTACTCTTTTAAAACTCGTGCACGAAAAGGCCCAAGGTTGTATAAATGAACCTAGAATAGCTCACCTTAATTGTAACGCTTACAGAAAGAAAAGGTATATACAATGCAAAAGGACCTTAAAAAACAGTATTATGACATGAACGCAAAACCTTGTTTTTCGCCTCTGAGCAATCGATAAATCAATGAAATGAACCAAGGATTCTGTTGGTAGTTTCCCAGTGCGGCAAACCACATCTGCCAATCAAGACGGGGTTGATAGGGCACTGAAACGTGTAAGCAAGTTAGGTATGTACGAGGGGTAACATAATCAACAGCACACGAACATTGTTGAAAGGTAAGTATACTACAGCGCCATGCAAACAGTAGAAGCATCAACAAACAAAATTTGTTTCATGTAATTTATTGTCGTATTACGCCGTGGTTACACCAGACAATCTTGTGACAACGCGTTGTCACAACTGCCGTTGCTACAGAATTGTCGCAACGTTGTTTACGTAACCAGTGACACAATGTTGTGACAACTGGAAACGCGTTGGGATCATGCCCGATTTCGTTGTGGCAACGTAATAGGAAAGATAGCGTTGGCTCAACAGCAAGTGTGCGTTGTCACGATCTGTTGCTACATGTAGATGTAACCATAAGTTGTCACGATTGACAACTATGGAAGACAACTGCCGTTGTCACAAGATTGCCAAGTGTAACCACGGCTTAAGAGTTCTTGACGATAGGGGCTGAGCGTTAACCAAACTGAGAAGGGGCATCATTAAACAGAACTATTTAGTTTATGGACGGACGGCAGGATTTCTAAAGGTAAACAATAAGAATCCCAATTGGCACATAAAAATTGAACCCCCCTCCCACCCTTCCTACCAACAAATGGTGGGGAACGACTCAGATTCCCAGGTTTGTAGAGGAATTCATATTCCTTGTAAGGCCCCTCATAAACATTGGAACCTTCAATTGTCAACTCAGGTCGACCGCCCACGCCAGTCATGCTGAAACAAAAACACAAAAAGTAAGGATAAATAAATGACAAAAACTATTTATAGTGTGTAAAACTCCGCTACAAACTGTCACCGAAGAGTTTCCAGGATACCTATGTAGTTTCACGAAAAAAACAAAAAGACCCCCTCCGTCACAAGTTAATAATATTACATACATACCAAGAGTATATACATAATTATAAGAGTATGCCACTAGGCAAGCTCTATGTTGTCAGAGCAGAACCTATGCTCTGCACGCTAACGGTCCACCCCCCCCCCCCGGAAATCAGTACCCAGTCGAAATGGGGGTACGCTCACTCGCTCTATCTTTATGTGCTTAAGCTCGAAAACACAAGCTGTGCGTGCGCGAATTTTGTGCCTGCTTCGAGCTTTAGAACACAAGCATAGCGCTCACAATTCTTTGAAGCGATGGGTCTGATTTGCGGGGGGGGATGGACCGTTAGCGAGCAGAGCATAGTTTTAGCTCTGATAAAACATAGAGTGTGCCTAGTGGCACACTTTCTATATACTCTTGATATTATATAGTAGGAGTGTCGTTTGCAAATGAGTGAAAACTAACTAAAATAAAAGAGACCGACTGACTCATGCTAGCATTCGTTGACGTTTCAGTTTTTTGTCAAGCTTTAGCATTTGTATGTATTTAATCTATGTATTTGTTAAAACAAAAATGCAAGGACAGAGAGACACAGATTACCAGAACATAAAGGAAACGGATATACCTTCGGAACAGTCCATAGGAATGTGTCAATTCATAGGCAGTAGACTTTTGATACAATTCCTTAATTTGAGGCATCAGCATTTCAAAGGTTCCACGATCCAGCCAAGAATAGGGTACCTGAACGAAGCATTAAACTTTCTGTAAAACCTAGTGCTATGTCCGCTTAAAGTTTATAGAGGGTTTCATAACCGTAAGCTGCTACTCGGCCCGACACACAAAGGGGGAAACGTAAGACTACCGCTAGCGTTACGCTATCTGTGGTTTCACGTTTCCTTTTCTGGGATTTTACAAAAGACCAAAGGATCATTCAGTGGCGTACACAGAAAGTTTTTCGCGGGGGCGGGCAACAAAAAATTTTGTGGGGTCTGGGGGCGAAGCCCCCCAAAAGCTAAAACAATTTTAGAAGTTAGGTTTTAAAACCAAGAATAAGCGCAGACTAAGTAAAAATTTAGTACATTTCGCGCCGAACGAGGAAAATATTTGCTATTTAAAAAGCTAAAATAAGCTAAAATTAAGTAGAAATTCCTTTACGTCTGGTTGGGGGCGCCCCCCCCCTAAGTGCGCCCCTGGGATCACTTACCAAACAAAGATTAATCAACAGCCATCAAGACGTTGAAACAAAATACTCCAGGCATTAATTCAGCAAAAGAAAATAAATGCAAACGCCTCTCCTGCAGTCGCTAAGGCAAAGCCGTTTACTTCATTCTCATGCTGTATGTACACAAAGAAAAAGAAAAATTATCAAGCGAAAATAGTCTCAGGCAATAGAAAGACCCCCACTCTCCCCCCCCCCCAAAATTGATTTCAAACTGATTCTTACAAGACTGATGGCAAACATTCCCAGAGCAATCACGGAAAAGGCCACCGTTTGAACCAGAGAAGACAGTTCCAGCCACCGATAACGAGACCGAAGATCAGTGAAACATCTGGAAAGAAATAGAGAACAGAAACAGAAAATGGAAACGAAAAGGAAGAAAAGGAAATTTTTCCTTTAAAATTTCAGTAATGGCTCCAACTTTTAGAATATTTGTCGTGTTTATGGCGATATTTGGCCCACTATAGTTGAATCTAAGCTCCACTACTAACAGGCAACCGGGTGGCACTATCCACCCCAATAATTTGACCTTAAAAACCAACCAAACAACTATACTTTTTTACAATCTACAAAAAGTGAACACAAATTTATAGGCCGAAAGCATGTCTGAAAATGCTGTGCGTAATAATTAGGAAGACAGAAATTAAACTAGGTTGTAAATGAAATCTATAGACTAGGTTTGCGTGAAGGACGTAAAAACAAAAAAGAAGTATCTTGGAAATAATTAAAAAATAGGTACGACATAATGCATACATACCTAATTAATGCAGCTCCGATTTCGCTGAGAAGCGATATGGTGGCTAACAGCATAAATACAGGGACCCAGTAAGCCAAACCTCTGTAGAGATCATCTTTGTTAAACGCTACAATGAAATAAAGTTTCCATTAACGTAAAATAACTCCAAAATGAACAGAAATAATTCAACAGTACAGTACTAATTCAACCAACTTCAATTCAAATCAATCTCTCTTCCACCGGCCGGCGGCCGCTGCCCAGGAACGTTCGGTCGGCAACACCCAATGGGTGCGGCCTTCACCGCCCGGCCAGCCGGTGTACCGGCCGTCGGTGCCTCTTTCCGGTGGCTATCCAAACTATAAGTAAGAATGTAAGATTTGGGATTTTTGATTGTTTCTATGGCAGATTTTAGCAAGTTTAAGGCAATCAGCTGCAGATAGTATCACCGGCCGGCCCACTCTGGACCTAGGCACAGCCAACCGGTCTAAGCAGCAGTGTACAACACTACTTCCAGCTATCAACAATAACCACTAAATTCAACACAGTCACACAGTAAGCAAATCCTGTTGCTACAATCCAAAGACAAGACACTACGCAAGACAAGTGTCTAAAACGAGATAAAATTTATTGAAAAACAGGGGGGGGAACTCACCAACATTGGCTTCAATATGATCTCCCTTCCAACGTATTAGAAACAAATGCACCGTCCAATAGACAACAGTCCAAGATACAGCCGATCAGAGCCCACTGTACCGACAGGCTACAGAACCTACTACCAAAGCGACGTTGTAGCCTGTGAGAGCCTAGCCGGCTGCGGGAGCTATCAACAAGCAACGGCAAGGAGATAACAATGGTTAGGACGTTGAAAAAGTTATAGTTCCCAGTTAGAATGATGTTCAGCATAAAGCCGACCTAAACAAACAGAAAAAGTAATCAACAGTGTTGGTTGACTATAATAATACTGT
This sequence comes from Trissonchulus latispiculum, assembly GCA_030248195.1. Taxonomy (NCBI): domain Eukaryota; kingdom Metazoa; phylum Nematoda; class Enoplea; order Enoplida; family Ironidae; genus Trissonchulus; species Trissonchulus latispiculum. The sequence continues at coordinate 68,343 of JASAND010018866.1, forward strand.
GCAAATATCCCTTACTTTAGCTCATACATCGGAGGCAATGGACCCGCCTCCGTGGGAAATCCGATGGACCCATCAAATGGAGATCCCCACAGGTGTCCCCTGGCATCCGACTGGTCAACGGCACTAAATGATTTCCAATTCTGCGGGGAATGGCTGATCCTTCCCATTTCTATTTATATCTTCAGTCAGGTCGGAACTGGATACCCTCCTGCCCATAAAGTAAGCCTGCGATAAGTAGAACTTCTTCTGTTACCCTAATTCCAGGCTCCTTCTTTGTGGTCTGCCTTGCTAAGACGTGTGCTGTGCGTGGAGGTGGAGACTCTCTATATGCATACGCTCGCTGCAGCCATGGTTAAGGATGAGGAAGAAGCATTACATACGTAAAAAAGTATGCAATAAATTTTCTCAAACAAAAGATGGCAAAATTAAAAATATACTAAGGTACTGTGTAGTCAAGCATCTGTTATCAGTTCGAGTCGCATCATGCTGCTCCGCGCAGCTTGCGCCCCTAATCACATACAAAAAGAGTATTATACTTAAGCCCAATCCAATTCCAGCCATGACGGCGTGCTAAAGATTTTAAAGAGAGCACAACATCAACCAATTTCTGAATGCCTGAGTGAGTGCACTCAAATCTAATAGTATACTTCTTCACTTCACTAGATATACTTCACATCCCAACCAGTTCAGTATATAAACTTAAAACAAATTTAGCCAAAAATAGCTTTAAATTCATGACAAAGCACAGCCTTTCTGTCACAAACCTGACAGATAAAGCCAAGCCAGCGGACACTCCTGAAGGGTAGCAGGTAGAGCGGAGGCACAAAGATTTCCACCACATAGGTGAGGACAACACCCAGTCGCTTAAGCCAATCCGGAAAATGATGTGAACCACCAGGCCGGCGAAGTAGGAATACACTGGCTCTCAAAGTGCCAATGAAGAGCTAGAAACAACAAACACGATATATTAATATGTTACAACAATCACTGAAAATTGACAAAACTATAAGATATAAACAAGATCAAATATTAAAACAGGAGCGTCTTGGCTTTGATGTCCTGTTCGTGAGAAATCTGATGGACACGGATCCTGAGATACGAAGATCCTACGCTTGTGTCCTCCTGGCATTCGTTTGGTCAACGCCGCAAGTTTCTCCGATCCAACTTTCATGTCGAACTGCACTGATACCATCCAGGCCCGCACCCCAGAATTTTGAAATGAGTGACCCAAGGTCGAACCACAGGAAGTTTTTGCGGGTTTGTGTTCTCCAGAAGTTGAAGAATCTTTCATTTTTGCCCAAACATCTTGCACTAGATGTTCAATTCTGCCATAAACAAAATTATGGCGCCAACGACGACAGCTGGTTTTGCTATATATAAATTTCCTTTTGTCACTCCAAAGGGGGAGGGGTTAGAGCTTTGAGAGCCTCCTACTGGGTGCGGTTTTGATGTCATCCAAGTGCTATGCTAGTGCCTGGGCGGTTTTTTGCCTCTTCTTTATTCTTGCCTATTTCTGCGTCTCTACGGCGAACAACGAAAACGTGCACTGGACTTTAGGCGACTTCAGGATATATATATATATATATATATATATCATGTGCCTCATTTAGCCTTCCAGGCTGAAATTTCTCAGGCAAGAAAGCTTCAGATATATATCCATCAGTACACGGAAAAAAGTGTAAACTAAACGTCCGTTTATTCTCACAATACCTTTTCACTACTCCTTATTTTAAGTTAAACAGATCCCGTTTCCATGTTCTACACCAACCTGTAAGACCCCACCAGGTAGGGCATTCGCTGGTCAGTTTGACGACACCAGAGGCAAACATCAGTCGGAAGACTAGCCAGCGAACCAGCCAGAGGGTAATGTTGTCATGGGGACGCCACTTGAGTGAGCCGCCGCCACAGCGCAGCAGTTTTAGGGAGCCACGAGAGCGGTTAGAAAACCAGCTTCCAGCAGCAGAGAATCC
>JASAND010018868.1:0-56719 GCA_030248195.1 Trissonchulus latispiculum
CTCATACCTGCAGTATATCCGACACTGCATATATTACTATAGTAGTGAAAAGTAAACGACAAATGGTGCTTGAATAAAAGTTAATTTCTCAAACTTTAACTCGTTCTGGCCCACATACTTTGTAGAAAATAAATATGACATCGAGAGCTTCAATTTTGATATAGGCCGCTGTATTTAAAAAAAGAAAACTTGCTCCGTAAATTGTGGTGAGATACCTAAATTTTGGCCGACTTGGATATCGCATTGAACACGAAATTTGAAGTTAAAAACGATGATTCGGAAGACTGAAAGACCGGATGCTCTACCAATATCCTGTACCAATATATATATATATATATATATATATATATATATTGGTACAGGATATTGGTAGAGCTTTATTTTGCATATAATCAATCCGGTCTTTTCAGTAATTCACAGTCTTGGTATCAGAAATTTCATTTTCCCTCAAAAGTCATCGTTTTTAATAAATTTCGTGTTTGATGCATTATAAGTCAGCCAAAATTTAAGGTATCTCACTACAATTTGCAGGCAAGTTTTTTCTTTTTTTTTAAATACAGCTATTTTTTATATCAAATTGAAGCTCTCGATGTCATGAGCATTTTATCTTCTTACTCTACAAAGTAGTATGTGAAAGTTAGAGCGAGTTAAAGTTTGAAGTGAATAACAGTCAGAATGAGCTTGACCCAATCGTTCAAGCGCCGTTTGTCTCGTTGCTTTCCTTGCTATAGTAATATATGCAGTGTTCAATGCCTGCAGGTTATGGGTTTAAATTAGTGTATTAGCCATGCCATAGTCTTTTTGCCATCCTATGTGCACGCAACTTCTTAGCCTCTTGCGGAATACGGGTGTGGTATTCAATTGTAAGGATTGCTGTCATTTCTACTTTGTTTCTTGTTGTTAGTCTGGCTTTGCTGTTTCAGTTTGGGGAATGGATATTTGACTATGGGAAGCATGGATGTCGTATTGCTGATCGGCCGTTTTCACTTTTTGAGGGTTAGTTCAGATTAAGCCAATTGTGCATTATTTTTCTTCCACTCTTGCTAAAAGTTACTTTGCTATTATCGCCAGTATGAGAAGCCTGAGTGGAGTTGGCGAGATTACAGATTATATAAATATCATGAGGGTGCGCGGAGCGCCCCTCATAATATGAGCTATAAAGGCACTTTGCGGATTTGGGAAACTGTTAATTAGCCATAACTAATTAACGGTAGGGAGTTGAGAGCTAAAGTTTACATTTTTGAAATCTCCAGGCCAAGAGCTTTCGAATGATACCAAACTTGCCCGGAAAAATGAACTTTGAAAAAATCGACTTTTTGATACAAGTTTAAAAGTGGGTATTTTTTTCTCTGTATCGACCACTTTTTAGGGCGATTTTTGCGCACACCGATTTTTCAAACGGCCCATAGGAAAAATTTTTCTATACTAATTTTTGATTATCTAGGCGATGGTCCAGATCAAGTTTATGTTTGATTTCCGAATTTCGCTCTGGGTCGATTTTTACAGATGGTCAAAAATGGAAAAATCGACGTTTGGACGATGGTCCCAACACAGAAAATTGTCAAAAAGTCGTCTAAAATAGCGTTTTTCGGCCTTGGGATGGTACCCATATATAGTAAATCGGGGTCGCTGAACACGATGAGCATACTGCCGACGCCGTATCTCGCCTGGTTCATCTGGTTCAGCTGGTTCAACAGTGAACCAGCCCCAAGTTCAAGCTGTCAACAAAGAAAATGGTCTGTAAACCATATAAAACAGCGTTTTTCGGCCTTGGGATGGTACCCATATATAGTAAATCGGGGTCGCTGAACACTATGAGCATACTGTCGACGCCGTATCTCGCCTGGTTCATCTGGTTCAACTGGTTCAACGTTGAACCAGTTCCTGGTTCAAGCTACAGGAGATAGCTGGAAGGTTGATCTTTTGCACACAAAGGTTATTGGGCATGGGGAATTCACTGGTGGTGTTATTTTGGGGATCCAACCCAAGGCTGGCCAGATCTGGTTCAACTGGTTCAAAGTTGAACCAGTTCCTGGTTCAAGCTACTGGAGATAGCTGGAAGGCTGATATTTGGCATACAAAGGTTATTGGACGAGAGGAATTCACTGGTTGTGTTATTTCGGCGATCCGACCTATGGCTGGCCAGATCTGGTTCATCTGGTTCGAAGTTGAACCAGTTCCTGGTTCAAGCTACTGGAGATAGCTGGAACGCTACGATTTTGCATACAAATGTTATTGGACATGGGGAATCCACTGGTGGCGTTATTTTGGGGATCCGACCCATGGCTGGCCAGATCTGGTTCAACTGGTTCAAAGTTGAACCAGTTCCTGGTTCAAGCTACTGGAGATAGCTGGAAGGCTGGTATTTGGCATACAAAGGTTATTGGGCATGGGGAATTCACTGGTGGTGTTATTTTTGGGATCCGACCCATGGCTGGCCAGATCTGGTTCAACTGGTTCAAAGTTGAACCAGTTCCTGGTTCAAGCTGCTGGAGATAGCTGGAAGGCTGATATTTGGCACATGGGCGTATCCAGGGGAGGGGTTTTGGGGGTTGAAACCCCCTCCTTTTGGGTTGTACTTTATCAAAACTCCATTACAAAATGTGTAATTTTTTGTCAAAACCCTCTCCTTTTCAGTGAATTTTTGCCAAAACCCCCTCCTTTTAAAAATCCTGGATACGCCCCTGATTTGGCATACAAAGGTTATTGGGCATGGGGAATCTGCTGGTGGTGTTATTTTGGGGATCCGACCCAAGGCTGGCCAGATCTGGTTCAAAGTTGAACCAGTTCCTGGTTCAAGCTACTGGAGATAGCTGGAAGGTTGATATTTGGCATACAAAGGTTATTGGGCATGGGGAATCTGCTGGTGGTGTTGTTTTGGGGATCCGACCAAAGGCTGGCCAGATCTGGTTCAAAGTTGAACCAGTTCCTGGTTCAAGCTACTGGACATAGCTGGAAGGCTGACATTTGGCATACAAAGGTTATTGGGTATGGGGAATTTACTGGTGGTGTTATTTCGGGGTTCCGACCCATGGCTGGTCAGATCTGGTTCAACTGGTTCAAAGTTGAACCAGTTCCTGGTTCAAGCTACTGGAGATAGCTGGAAGGCTGATATTTGGCATACTAAGGTTATTGGGCATGGGGAATCCACTGGTGGTTTTGGTATTTTGGGGATCCGACCCATGGCTGGCCAGATCTGGTTCAACTGGTTCAAAGTTGAACCAGTTCCTGGTTCAAGCTACTGGAGATAGCTGGAAGGCTAATATTTGGCATACAAAGGTTATTGGACGAGAGGAATTCACTGGTTGTGTTATTTCGGCGATCCGACCTATGGCTGGCCAGATCTGGTTCATCTGGTTCGAAGTTGAACCAGTTCCTGGTTCAAGCTACTGGAGATAGCTGGAAGGCTGATATTTGGCATACAAAGGTTATTGGGCATGGGGAATTCACTGGTGGTGTTATTTTTGGGATCCGACCCATGGCTGGCCAGATCTGGTTCAACTGGTTCAAAGTTGAATCAGTTCCTGGTTCAAGCTGCTGGAGATAGCTGGAAGGCTGATATTTGGCAAACAAAGGTTATTGGGCATGGGGAATCTGCTGGTGGTGTTATTTCGGGGTTCCGACCCATGGCTGGTCAGATCTGGTTCAACTGGTTCAAAGTTGAACCAGTTCCTGGTTCAAGCTACTGGAGATAGCTGGAAGGCTGATATTTGGCATACTAAGGTTATTGGGCATGGGGAATCCACTGGTGGTGGTGGTATTTCGGGGTTCCGACCCATGGCTGGTCAGATCTGGTTCAACTGGTTCAAAGTTGAACCAGTTCCTGGTTCAAGCTACTGGAGATAGCTGGAAGGCTGATATTTGGCATACAAAAGTTATTGGACGAGAGGAATTCACTGGTTGTGTTATTTCGGCGATCCGACCTATGGCTGGCCAGATCTGGTTCATCTGGTTCGAAGTTGAACCAGTTCCTGGTTCAAGCTACTGGAGATAGCTGGAACGCTACGATTTTGCATACAAATGTTATTGGACATGCGGATTGGTCATACCACCTAAAACAGCGTTTTTCGGAGTTTCGGAGCCTTAATAAGGCGGCGCTCCCAAAAATTGGAAGAAGGACAAGTAGGAAAAATGCTCCTTGCAGTCGCATGTAAAATGCAATATGAGCTATGAGGGTCAACATTTAAATGTGTCAAGGACAAGATTTAAAACGTCTAATATGAGCCAGCATCTAAATCGGTAAAGGACAAGATGTAACTGGCTAATATGAGCCGCTACGTTTCTCTTGGGCTCATATTGACGCGAGGATACTAAGTTGAGTTAACTCTTTTGCACTTTTCAAATTCGCATATACGTATGCATAATTGTGCTGACATACGTGTGCTCTTGATACAATAAGTAAAGTCAATCGTACGACACCGTGGATAAGCACGCATCAAATTTTTACAGATCAGTTGTGTATTTTGTTGTATAAATGCTATGTACAGTGAGCCGATAGTGAAGACTACCGGTTTACAGGAGCTTTATACATTTGTTTCTAAAGTCTGACCAAAAATTCTTGGAACCGAAATGTGAGCGGCTGTCCTGAGTTATCATTTGAAGGTAGCCTATACAATGTATATATTTTTCGAATCCTCAGGAACCCGAGATTTCGAAAATCCGAAAAATTCCGAAATTCCGGATTTCATTCACGGAAAATTTAAAATTTTTAGTTTTTCGCCAAATTTTTATCGCAATCAAAATTTCGTTCTCACAGTCGAATAGAGCTGGTCCCGCTACACATTTTTGCTCTTAGAAGATTTTCACGAAAATGCACCCAATTTCCGGAATTCCGGGTTTTCTAAATTACCGGATTTTAAAAATTTCCTCCAATACCCTCAAGATGGGTATCATTCGAAAGCTCTTATCGAGCTGAACAACTTTTGTAATAGAACGAACTCGTGAAAATGCACTCAATTCCCGGAATTCGCGAAAACCGGATTTTCCGGATTTTAAAAATTTTCTCCAATACCCACAATATGGGTATCATTCGAGAGCTCTTGATGAGCTGAACAAATCTTGTAATAGAACCAATGTCTGAAAATGCACCTATATCCCGGAATTCACAAATTCGGATTTCACTCTAGCTTGGAAGTTTTTCGTGAATTCCGAGAACTGGGCTCATTTCTGCAAGTTGGTTCTATTACAAGATTTGTTCAGCTCATCAACAGCTCTCGAATGATACCCATATTGTGGGTATTGGAGAAAATTTTTAAAATCCGGAAAATCCGGTTTTCGCGAATTCCGGGAATTTAGTGCATTTTCACGAGTTCGTTCTATTACAAAAGTTGTTCAGCTCGATAAGAGCTTTCGAATGATACCCATCTTGAGGGTATTGGAGGAAATTTTTAAAATCCGGTAATTTACAAAACCCGGAATTCCGGAAATTGGGTGCATTTTCGTGAAAAGCTTCTAAGAGCAAAAATGTGTAGCGGGACCAGCTCTATTCGACTGTGAGAACCAAATCTTGATTGCGATAAAAACTTGGCGAAAAACTAAAAATTTTAAATTTTCCGTGAATGAATTCCGGAATTTCGGATTTTTTCGAATTTTCGAAATCTCGGGTTCCTGAGGATTCGAAAAATATATACTTTATATAGGCTACCTTCAATTGATAACTCAGGACAGCCGCTCACATTTCGGTTCCAAGAATTTTTGGTCAGACTTTAGTATTTCAGTGTTTCAAAACTGGTATATGCCAAATATATACCACCTAATTCAACTTTAAAGGGGAGAACTTTAGCTGTATAAAGTGTTCAGATACCTTAAATTGGGTGTTTGAGCTGGCAAAATTAGATTCAGGCAGGACATCTGTAACCAAACATTACATGAAGCTATTGATATTACGCAAAACTGTGAGGATTTGTTCAAAGACTTGGGAATAAAAGTAAAAAGTCTGTAGGCAAAATGGTATGATGTCGTGATGTTAAGCCGTTGAAACCACGGCAGCGAGCGTCAATATGAGCCCAAGAGAAACGTAGCGGCTCATATTAGCCAGTTACATCTTGTCCTTTACCGATTTAGATGCTGGCTCATATTAGACGTTTTAAATCTTGTCCTTGACACATTTAAATGTTGACCCTCATAGCTCATATTGCATTTTACATGCGACTGCAAGGAGCATTTTTCCTACTTGTATAATTATATTATGTAAATAGATTCCAGAAGCTTAGTTTAATTAATTAATGTAATTAATGTGTAATGTTAAAACATAGCCGCTTGATATAGCCTAGAGTAATCATGCACACACTGACCGGCTACTTGTCGTCACTTTTTTAGATGTAAAGATTTTTAACTAAAATATTTGCCTTAGATTTACTGTATAGACGACCATCTCATATTGAGATCCTATTTAGCATGATTTTTGTTCCTCTGAATGTTTATTTTAGGAATGGCTGGAACCATATACTACTTGCTGGATTTGCTGGAACCGACTAAAGCGGAATTCCCTGCATTTTATTAGTATATATATTATTTGAAGGAGATATTGTTTTAAATAATCTGTTGAATATTTGGGTACGAATATGTCTATTATGTTAAATATAATATGTTAAAAGGTTTGACGTTGGGTGGGAGGGCTGTAGTTTGCCATGGGAATCCTTTCAGATTGTGCAGCTGAGTGCATAATTGCACTGCTGGCTAGAAGAAGAGTAAGTCGCTAGAAGGCTTTATGCTTTCCAGTGCCGCGTACGTAACGGTGGTGTCTCTATTAGAATGCGCGAAGGTCACATTCAGTCAATCTTAGCCTAACTTGGCTTCCTCCAACAGGGACCTCCTTTGGGGCCCTCCACCAAAAAGGGAGGTTTGTTTGTCAACTGCCCCCTTTACGCCTTGTGGACGGAGCACCACGCAATGCAAAATACAGAAACCTTCTGATGTCTTACGCAACTTCTAATATATTATAGTGAAATTATACGCACTTGGTTGTACAGTATCGGGTTAAATCGGAATCCCCATTTTGGCTTGTTGTATAGCTGGAATTTTCTGAATGTTGAACTGCCTAGAATTGGAAAAGCTTGGGGGGGAGTTATGGTTCCAATAAAGTCTGCTTACATGCTTCCCTTTTTTTACATTATTGTAACGCTTATCACATTAATGGCAATGCATGACCGGTGCACCAAATGTTTTGCTGATATTGTTTTTATCTAACTGGTTTTGTTACTGTGTAACTTGTTGGACTTTTTGGCTCGCTTGATGAAACTACGAGTATATAAGGCAAGAGTTCTTAAGTAAGAATGTGCGGGAGGGAAGTGTCACCTGCTTAGTTATTAGCCTTTGGGGTGAATAACAGAACAGACCCTTGACAGAACTCATGAACTGCAATATGAGTCCTTTAAAAATAAGTACGTCGCCTGTCTTTGTGACCCGCCTCCGTCCCTCCCACCAAAAGGGGACCTCCCCCACCAATAGGGATATTTGTTTGTCGACCCCCCCCCATACCTGAACGGGAGGTCAAATTTGGGTACCCCTTGTGAGAGCAATTTTTCTTAGGGGTACTTTTAAAAGCGATTTAAGTAAAAAATTCGCAAAGCCGGAAACTTTTTGGAAATTTTAGTCGTAAAACCTATTTTTTGGGCAATTTTCTTACCCCCTGTGGCCAATTTTTTTAACCATTGTGGGAGCAATTTCGCGACCCCTTGTGGGCGACTTCGCCGAGGGGGGGGATTTCGAGGGGGGGGGGGGAAATTCCCCCCCTTGTCCACCCGTGCCCCCCCTCTCGTGCATTGTGGCCGGAGTACTACGCAATGCAAAACAGATCAAGCACGGTGACTTGGAGACAGTTGCCCACCCACGCTCACTCGCTTTGTCCAGAACCAGAACCAGAACGATCGATCTGTTCGGATCGCTCACTTCGAACTTCCGCACGTCAGCGTTAACCAGATACTCGTTGAGAAGAGTGTCACTAGATATGTATTGAATTTGTGGGGACCAACGGTTTTGTTCCCGACCATATGTCCCCAGTCTTACACCAAAGTATGTGACACTCATGTACTCTTGCTAAAAACTAACTGAGCTTGTGACAGATTTGTAATGGAACGATTTGTTTTTGCATTAAATGCAAGCATTATTTGAAGTTGGTTAGAATTGTGTTGTTGAAAGTTTCGTCGGTCAGCCACTTTCTAAACCGGCCGTCTTTTTTCATTTAATCATCGCATATAGATATAAGTACAACAATATATCAGATAGCATCGGTATCAATCGTGACATTATAAGTGAGCTTTCAATTTCTTTAGAGAGAAAATACTGAGATCGTATTTACATTTTTTCTGTTCCACTAAATCTGCCAGGACTGATCCGATTACTGGAGCCAGTTTGAACCCGTGACCTGAAAAGAAAAATGTTTTGAAAAAATTGCCATAGCCAAACTTAACATAGGTCTCTTGTCCGTACCTAACGATAAATAAACTTTACTCAATCCGATCTTGAAAAGCTAAATTTCCCCTACCGGAGAATCCAGCCCCAATGATAATGTTAGTTGACTGAGGGTGGTAGTCCAAAATCGGATTGTGTCTGGGAGTCCACTGAAAAGAAAGTATATACAAAAAACAAAAATAGATAATCACTGCTTTAAACTAGGCCGCAGTTAATCTGATATTTATGGCAGAATTTCCTCAATTGAGCTTTGGTCAGATAATCGCAATAAAAACTTCAGTACACAATAGGTGGCCATATTTTTCTAAATCATGTACAGCAAATTAATACGACAGCCACAACCTATTCTTGTGGAAAACGTGGACTTTGCTCTGCTGCTGATGGTAAGAGTTGGACGACAACAAATAGTCGAATCAATTTGGCCGAAATAGCACTGTGGAACATGGAGCAATGCATTGTATCTACAACTGTGTACATTACGGCACGAGCAGAGCAAGCTCTGGAGTATTAGTAAAATTATAAGACAGGTATATATTTTCGTTCTACCTGTTTTGTTTTCGTAGTCACAATTACTTGTCAGCCAATTGTGGATTCGGCCAAATTGGTTTCGTTCAATAGCACCTGCAAGGAATCTAGGTAGGCGTCTTTCTTACCGTATAAATACATTTTTCCACGACTCTAGGCTCTGGATCCAGACCGGGCAAATGATTCCTAACATGGGATTTCAGTCTATCCATGAAAACACTCGAATCCGGAATATCTCTTTCGTCTGGATCAGAAATCTGCGGACCGCCATGGAAACAGAACTGAAACGATATATAAACTGTATTTTGACCCCTAACTTTTCATGAATTTTCTAAAATGTTCTACTTTCGAATTTTTTTGAAAGAATGAGGTGCAGGAAAAGTAAGAAGGACACACCTTCAAACCAAATTATCTAAAGCTTAGCAAAATTGACATTGCACATTTGCAAACTAACATAATTTTATCACTGTTCAGATTAGAGTTGGGGCCGGTTCCACTAGAACCGGTTGGAACCGGAACCGGAATCGGTACCGAACCGGAAGGATTTTTAGACACGGAACCGGAACCGGCAGGATTTGGAACCGGCCGGTTCCACTCTTAAAAACTGGACTTGAACTGATTTTATGCGGGAGTAATTTTGCAAAAGCTGGATTTTGTGGATGCATTCAGTATTGCCATTCATATTGTCTTTTTCAAACCAGTGACTGAAATTGAAACTAAAAATCTAGTTTGAACTGAAACTAAACAAATTTAGACCTGAAGGTGAAATATATACGCAGGATGAGACTGATAATAATTAAGAGTTTCAAACTAAACGTGAAATGAAGGTATACAATTATTGGAACTGAAACTGAAGCTGAAACTCCATAGAAGAAATTTAGAGCCTAAACTGGAAACGACATTAGCTTCAGCTTCCACTGAAGGTAACACAAACTCCCCGCTTCCCCTTTTCAGGTGATCGAGGCACGTTTCAGCTTTCGCTGAAGCCGAGGCACAGAATTAAGAGAAATTTCAAATGTCTCTTTGAATCAACATTAGTGACATTCTCCCGTATGTTAAGACAAAAATTAAATGTTAAACATACTTGAAAAATTAGGAACATGTATTGTAAGGGAAAATTTCTACTTCCTTTATTCTGGAATTTCGTAATTTTTTGTTTTCATGCTTCTGATTTTTCAAATTTTGTTATGTAATTTTGTGTGTATTACAAAGGCAGTTCTGAAAATGTCTCTAAATTAATTTAACGAATTTTTGAAATTTTCTGTTCTAAAATTCCTATTGTAATTGATGAAAAACGGGCACTTTCGTTCAGACGTGAACGATACAGCGCCGAATGAAAACTTTAACCAGCTTACATATTTGAATATTAACCTCATAGAAAAGATGAGAGCTCGATGGGATGTAGTCGGGAACTGAGTATCTTCTCAAAAAATTGGTAAATGGAAGGTGGTGTTGTCAGCACGCAAGATTGAAGCAACATTTTTTAAAAAAATAGTAAATTTACAAGAGTAGAAAACTTCGAAAGTTGAGTACTTGTTTTCTTATTTTTAAGCTATCGGCATCTGAGACGAAAGCCAATCAAAGCTCAAGTAATTAACAGCCTGTAGAAGTAATCTGTTAGCTATTTTGTGTAATCAAGCGACTGTACATACATTTCCTCGTTAAATATAACTTTTTATATATATATATATATATATATATATATATATATATATATATATATATATATATATATATATATATATATATATATATATATATATATATATATATATATATATATATATATATATATATATATATATCTTCTTTCCAATCCGGCTTTTAGCTTTTAAATATTTTAAATGCACTTAAATTTTTTGGAAACTATTTGCTTCTTTAGAGACACTGTACTCTTTTTAAAGAAATAAAAATTTAAGCTCGAGTATATCTCAATTCTCAGCACGTTTTACTGAAACGTTGTGCAGTTTACAAGATTCTGTTCAGAAGGCGCTGTCTGCATTTAGATGCACAGTAGAATCTCACCGTTAATTATCGAAACAATTTGCTCGACCATGCTAAAGTTTTAATTTTTTACAAGTTTTAATGTATGTTGTGCATATAGTAACAGAATTTGTAATGGAGCAAATTCAAAGTAAGGCAAAAACTTTAAAATTTAAAGTAAACAAAAAGTTTAACCCAGTTGGTTGTTATCGCATTACCTATTCCAATTGTTTTGCAGTATTGCTTTATAATTTTGATTGTATAACCCTTGCTGGGAGCCTGCATTCAATATTAAATAATGTTAAAATGTAACAACGAATTTTGTACTTGGAACCGGGAACCGGAAGCTAGAACCGGAACCGGAACCGGAACCGTCCCCAACTCTAGTTCAGATGTCTAGTAATGGATCCTTCAAGGGAGAGTAAGCAAAATACAACCTAAAAAGTTCGCCTTAATTATATATATATATTGTTCTCAATTCTCCTCTACGCTTTCCTTAACTTGGAAACCGGAATTGTTTTCGGCAAGCTCTTTATATCGCTTTTATATCAAGGAACATGACATTATCTAAAAACTCACATCAAAATGAGTACCTAATACCTTGAAAAGACCGCAATGTTCCAGGGAAGGGATCCCGTAAAAGTGATCCGAGGAATCTGCCTCGTAGATCATCAGAATCGGGCAGGACTCCAACTGATAGTCCAGAGAATTCTTCCAGGGTTTCCAGTGACACACGGCTACTGTCTCCACCTATAACAAACATAATTAAAATGTTAATAAAACTAACTTGAAAAATGGTTTCTCAGCTTGAATGTTTGACTAGTTCCTGAAATTCATCATAATGTGGCACCTAAAAAGGAAACCTAGCTATTCCTAGCTAAAGGAACTTCTGTAGATCATTTTATTCTTCTGTTTTTGATAGTTTTGTTAGGCTTGGCCTTGAGTAGAACTCGAATTCCAAGCCCGTTTTGTTGTGGCTAGCAAGCAGAGATTGTTAGCAGTTTTCGCTTTGACTTTTGGATCTTATGAGTTGTTGTGTGTTAGTTTGTTAGCTTAGGCAGTAGAAATAAAGCTTGCTTCTAGACAAGCTGCGAGTTGAGTTCGGACTGCTACAATAAAGAAATAGAAAAACGACTGCCTGCAGTCACTAAGCAAAGCCTTAGTTCCTGAAATTTAGATACATTGGTTGTTGTTGGCTGCCGTTTACACTCTTAGAAATGTTCCAGTAGAAACTACAGGAATCACTTTTGTAGACGGCAAATACAAAAGCTTTTGTAGAAAATACAGGTTAACTCTTGCGATTTGTACAGGTCATCCTTGGTAGTATTTACCGGATATACTTTGGTAGAATGGATTACAAGTTAGATTAGTATTCAATACAAATGAAACCTGTAGTTTTCACTAGTTTACAGGTTTAGTCTACAGGAAAGTACTCGATACTATGATAACGCAAACTGAGTATATAAGGGCGACAGTAGTCATAATTTTTGAAGACTGAAATTTTTTGAATATTTTCAAATTTTCAGTCTTTCAACACCCCGTGGGTGATTTTTTTGTAACGGCCGCCCCCTGCCGAAAATATTTGGGAGCGGCCGCCCCTCTACACCAACCCCCCCCCCCTTTTTTTGAAATAACAGGTCGCTCCAGTAAAATTTACAGGTTTTGTTTTGTAAACACTACAGGTTTAGTATCTAATTTAGGATTGTCAAAAAGTCGAATAAAACTACAGTTTTCTTTAGTATTTAATACAGGAAACTCCTGTAATAAAAACTACAGGTTTCCTTAGTATTGTCTACAGGAAATTCCTGTAATTTTTGCTATTCGAGAGGCCGGTAGAAAATACAAAAGTTACTTTTGAGGAAAATACAGGAAGCTCCGCTAGTGACTGACCGCACAGGACCACTTTTGTAGAAAACTACAAGAATTCCTGTAGTTTCTACAGGAGTCTTTTTAAGAGTGTACAGCAGGAACCAATTTCAAATAAATTTATTAGAAACTTTCATGGCAATTTCCTAGAGCTGCTCTAGTTCGTTTTATTTCAATTTTTTGCAATTGATCCACCACTGTTGAGCTCGCCAAGCGGCCCGTAAGTGATCTGTCTGTCTCATGACTCTCCTTAATCGGTTTTATTACATTTCACCATTTCTTTTTAATTAGTCAGCCTAAGCTTAATTTTGAAAATAATTAAACAGTGTTCTTGTCTTGAGCTTGACTACCCTTAATGGTAGAGGAATGCCGAGTTTTCCCAAAAACATGGGAGACCAAGGGCCCAAACAGAGGACAACTTTGCGACAACGGATTCGTCCTTTGGTTGTTCCAAGAGTGATCATCTTATCATCGGAATCAGAGAAGTGGATATCCAGCAGAGTCGTTTCCTCCAAAATCTCTCCACCATGATGGCGGATTAACTTCTTAAATTGCAAACAGAACTAATTTAATAGCAATTTTAGTGAAGTATAAAGAAATAAGTAGGTAGATACATCTATTGATAAAATAAAGAAAAGGCCTACATATATAATAAATAAGAATATAACAACTGACAAGTACAGACCAAGCCGCAAAACATCAGAAATTTTCGAAAAATGATACGTGGATTTTTTTATTAAATTTGTCTGCACCCTCCAAATGTGCTTTCCTGATGCTTTCGTTTTTGATTTTTGATGAACCTTCAAATTTGCATAAATTTTGGATTTTTAATTTTGAATCAAAATCCAAAAAAATCTTAGTCTTGATTGTTGACAGTTAAAACTCAATACAGTCCTGCTGGCTTGAGCGAACAATTTTAAGTGTCACCGACTCACTTTCATTCAAATTTCGTCCAAAAAATCACAAACCCAAAACGCCTGGAGGCATTTGTCGGCCCTAAGAATTCCTCCGCTTTTGTCCAAAAGACCTTCATAGGGCACGGGATAGTTGAGATGAGCGGAATAGGCGACATTCAATTCTGTATTGCTGAATCGTTGAAAGGGAAGACGCTTTCTGATCAGGGACTCTGCAAATGCATCGATCTTGGTCGGATCAGAGATGAACAATGCACCCGTTTCGCTGAAAAAAAACAAGAAATTAGTATATATACATCCATAAGAACCTTTTCGCGCAGCGAGTTAAACGAGTAAAATTAGGTCAGTCTTTTTCGCCCACAGGGTTAAAAGAGTTAAACTGTTCAACTCGACTGAAACGTTAAACAGGTTTAAAATTTTTAACTCTACCCCTTTAACTCGCACGTAAGGCCCTCAGTTTTTCGAACCGAAACAGGAAAAACCGAAAATTCTGTGTGCACGGTTAGAACGGAAATCTTTGACAGCGACTGCAACAGCGGAAACATGCACCGGAAACTCACACAATCCTTCAGCCAAGTGAGTATTTTGCTGCCAAATACAATTCACCAACAGCTAGCTTGTTCAATTTTTACAGCCATCTCATCCCAGTCGCTGCCCCGGTTAGGGTAGTTCTAGCTGAGAACGTACGCATTTTTGACGAAAGGGGATGCTGGCAAAGAATAAGCTTGTTCAATTCGTACTAGACTCTAGCAAGAGTCCATGCAATGCACTCTATGCAATGAAGGTAAAAACTGCAATGCGTGCTAACGGCTTACCCCCCATCAAAAATTGAGCCCATCTCACACCGCCCTATATGGGTTCGGGGTTCAAACGGGGTGGCTCACTCCTTTACATAATTACACGTTGAAATTGACAAGGGCCCAATTTGGTGGACGGGTCTAAGCGTGTATATATGTTTAACACTTACATGTAGAAAGCAAATATACTAACCGAGTCAGCGATCCTCGCTTGGAACTTATCCACATAGGGGCGGTGTGAGCGGGATCAATTTTTGAGGGAGTAAGCCGTTAGCGCGCACCGCAGTTTTTACCTTCATTGCATAGCGTGTGACACTTGTCACACTCTTATGTACTTAATACTTATGTATCATTATGCACTCTTGTCTTGACTGTAGTAGGCAATGATTTAATTTACCACCACACCCTCTTTATTACATTACCGTCTTAAGCCCGGTTCACACTGCAATAGATTTAAGGTTTAACGTTTAAGGTTTAGGGTTTAAGGTTTAAAGTTTAAGCAAGGTTTGAGGAATGTCTGAATATCACGTGGTTTTTTATATCAAACAGTGTGCATTCAAATCGTCACGGATTTAAAAAATTTTTAGCTCTGTGCATACGTAAGGAATTCTACAACATACATAACAAAAAATATTAAAAGACCTTCTGTATATAATACGTAGGGAGCTTAAACCTAAATGCAAAGTTAAAAATATTTTAACTCTGCTTTCTTAAACCTTAAACCTTAAACCTTAAACCTTCCAGTGTGAACGCTTCAGCATAAATAAACAAGTTTAACCTTAAACCTTAAACCTTAAACCATAAACCTTAAACCTTAAACCTTGTGCAGTGTGAACCGGGCTTTACAGTTATTACAATTTGTAGCGGAAGATCTCACATGAAGAGTTGCTGATTTGCGAGGAGGGCGATTTCTGACCAGTCCTGAAAGGCAGCCTCCATCATGTCCGAATAGAGGGGGTGCTGGGTGTAGACTCGACGAGTGATCCTCGTCGCCCCGTGAGAGCTCCCTCGACTGTGTGGCAGGGAAAACGAGAACAACACAAAAAGCAAGTACATACACGTACCACAGACAACCAACTGGGATAAAAATTTATAGATACATGAATAAACTATGCACTGCGTATAAATTTAATTATATACTAGTTTTTAATCACTTGGCTGTTGTACATTTATTAGTTAAACTTAACCTATTAACTAACAAAAGACAACTTTAACATTATTTTGGTAGATTCGGAGAACTCAGAATGGTTTGTAACAACTTTTTTGTGCACATTCTTCAGATATTTTAATCAAAACCGAAATTGGAGCCTTCGTCTGTACCTGTTCCAGAAGGAGGACCCGGAGTCCTCTTCGAGTCAGCTGATAGGCAGTCGCCGATCCTTCGATGCCTCCGCCAACAACGCACACATCAAACATGCTGTAAACTTAGGTTCACAGTAACTCCTGATTATTCTACAGAAAACAATAATTTCAATAAATCCTACAGGCATCAACGGGTTGTCGCAGCCATTTTCCTTTTATCAAAGGGCGCAATTCAAAACGCGTCATTTGTTCCTCTTATATATGGCCAAAACTCAGTTTGGTACCTTTTCACTTTTTGGTTCTATTCCAATTTTTTCTATTCGTTTAGAGCTTTCAATTGAGTACCATATTGACTACTTTTGAGACAATTTTTAAAAATTCGGGTATTCCGGGAATTACCGGATTTTCAGTTTTTCGGCTATAACTTTCGTTAGATGCATCTCCTGAAAATGTCGCAAGAAGGAAAGTTGTTCAGCTCGACGAGCTCTTTCATTTGAGCACCATATCGACCACTTTTAAACAAATTTTTAAAAATCCGAAATTTTCCGGGACGAATATCGCGAAATCCGTAAATTTTCCGGAAATTTCGATTTCAGTTTCGAAATCAGCGTGGTCCAATTACCCTAAGACTTTTGGGCGAAATCGGAGACAAAAAATTTTGAAGTCCAGAATACGGATTTTCGTGAATTCCCGGATTTTTAGTTTTTCGGCTATAACATTCGCTAGACGCATTTCCGGAAAATGTCGCAAGGAGGAAAGTTGTTCAGCTCGCCGAGCTCTTTCATATGCGTACCATATCGACCACTTTGAATTGATTAAGGTAAAAACAGCTGCCTGTTCACGGATCCACAAGGATGCAAGGACATCAAATAAATATATCAGGCCAAAACGTGAACACCCAAAATTACAGACCCACCTTTACTCTGCGACCGGTTTCGGAGAAATGTTTCAAAATCCGGAATTGTCCGGATTGAATATCTCGAAATCCGGAAAATTTCCGGAAATTTCGATTTCAGTTTCGAAATCAGTGTGGTCGAATTACCCTATTACCAACTTTTGAGCGAAATCGGAGACAAAAAAGTTTTTAGTCCAAAATCCGGGTTTTCGTGAATTCCCGGATTTTCAGTTTTTCGGCCATAACTTTTGTTAGACGCATTTCCGGAAAATGTCGCAAGAAGGAAAGTTGTTCAGCTCGCCGAGCTCGTTCATTTGCGTACCATATCGACCACTTTCGGAGAAATTTTTCAAAATCCGGAATTTTCCGGATTGAATATCTCGAAATCCGTAAATTATCCGGAAATTTCGATTTCAGTTTCGAAATCAGCGTGGTCGAATTACCCTATTACCAACTTTTGAGCGAAATCGGAGACAAAAAAGTTTTAAGTCCAGAATCCGGGTTTTCGTGAATTCCCGGATTTTCAGTTTTTCGGCCATAACTTTCGCTAGACGCATTTCCGCAAAATGTCGCAAGGAGGAAAGTTGTTCAGCTCGCCGAGCTCTTTCATTTGCGTACCAATTACCATATCGACCACTTTCGGAGAAATGTTTCAAAATCCGGAATTGCCCGGATTGAATATCTCGAAATCGGTAAATTTCCGGAAATTTCGATTTCAGTTTCGAAATCAGCGTGGTCGAATTACCCTATTACCAACTTTTGAGCGAAATCGGAGACAAAAAGTTTTTAGTCCAAAATCCGGGTTTTCGTGAATACCCGGATTTTCAGTTTTTCGGCCATAACTTTCGCTAGACGCATTTCCGGAAAATGTCGCAAGGAGGAAAGTTGTTCAGCTCGCCGAGCTCTTTCATTTGCGTACCAATTACCATATCGACCACTTTCGGAGAAATGTTTCAAAATCCGGAATTGTCCGGATTGAATATCTCGAAATCCGCAAATTTTCCGGAAATTTCGATTTCAGTTTCGAAATCAGCGTGGTCGAATTACCCTATTACCAACTTTTGAGCGAAATCGGAGACAAAAAATTTTCGACCATTTTTAGAATCGCCTTGGTCCCCCCCCTTACGATTTTAAAAATTCCGGGATTCGCCATTCCCGGAATCCGGGAAGTACCGGGCTACCCTCGCTTCCGGGAGCACTTTACCCCACCCCCAACTGATACTGATAATTTCAGCCCGATCGGCCCAGCCAATCTCGAGAAAAAGGGGGGGGGCCAAATTTTGACCGGAATAATAAATAAATAAATAAACTTAGCCATAACAAATGGTTGTCTTTTTAAAAAAAATGCGACAACCCAATAACGTACCTATGCTTTAGGCTTACATTACAAGATTACGGCAAACGCCAAATGTAAGAACATTTACGTAAAACCAAAACAACCAGATGGTCAATCTCAACACCCAATGCTACATTAGCAGAAGCGTAATGGAGGGAATTACCCCCCCCCCCCTGAAATTGAAAATACCTCCAGAATTTTCCCCTCCGCGGCTGCTGTGTAACATAAACTGCTGGTTTTAAAAATATTTTTACGCTTTCGGCGCGACTTTACTATTAGGTGTAACATGTTTAGAACGCCACAACTGAGAGCGAGATAATCCAATTTGGTGTGGTCCGATCAATCTATGCATTTGCGTGCATAAAACGTGCTGAGCCGTAGTTTTCCATTATTTCAACGAATGTGAAAATCCCTCAGACGTCACAAATTAGAAAAATTCTCAGCTCTGCCCGCAGGCCCGCGCCAAACTTTTGTGTTCCCCACCCCGAAAATTTTTTCTGGCTACACTAGTGATGTTAAGTGTGTGCAGTCAGTACGGCAACTGTAACTTTTACAGGAAGTTTTTTATGCAAGCCGAGTGCCGATTCTTACCTTCGGAATTAAGGCCGTTTCACACGATCAAAGTTAGATCAAAGTTTTCTTTGTCAAAAAACTTTGAGTCAAAGTTTAAGCACCAAAGTCTTGCTTTCACACGTTCAAATATTTGGCGCCAAACTTTGAGAGTTGATGCTTCAAAATTGCGTTGTTTGTTATATTGTTTTGCATTGTTTGATTTTGCAATGATTGAGACTTTTCTTAATAACTCTTAAAACAAATACCGTTCTGATACATTTTTAATTCTGATTTCGCGTCGATTATTTTGCACAAATTTACAAAGTTTCAGGGAATTTAAACTGGGTCTTAATTAAACTTACGCAAAGAACATGTATGCACACAACTGGGAAACGAGAGCTACCTCCTAGCTACCTAAACCTAACCTAAGCTAGCTACCTAAACTACCAGATCTGAAAAAGGCTTTTTGAAAAAACCCATTTTTCGCTTAGCACCAAAATTTAAACTTTGGCGTCCTATATTGGCTAACACTGGGCAAAAAAGTAGCTAACCCGTTCGTAGCCAGCTCCCCTTAACTTGACTTTGTGAAGTTACTAATTCTGCCGGTCGTCTCGCTTGTTGTAATTCTCAATTTCACACCCACAAGTTCAGTGTTAGGGAAACAGATCAATTTCCAGCTCTTCGTTTCTTCCATAAATCAGTAGTTAGCAGAAAAATTATTTTGATGCAATAAGACACCAGTTGGTGGTTCAAGATTCATAAATTGACTGGAAAATAAACACTACACTATATTCTTCTGGACTGTTCCTGCATTCTGATTGGCTATTTGATCAAATTTCTTTGATGGAGTCGCTCTTCAAACAAGCAAGCTTTGATGATTTGATCAAAGTTTGATGGTCACTTTGACGGTGTTTCACACCATCAAATTCTCATCAAAGTATCGTTTCATCAAAGTTTGACAAAGATAACTTTGATCAAACTTTGATCGTGTGAAACGGCCTTTTACAATCTGATCTCATCATCAAACATTTTACGACACCGGCCGTACATAGTGTTTGAGGACTGTCAAATGTTTGACTGTTATCGCGCACTACCTAATATGTAGCTAATTTAAGGTGGTGATTCCTGTTGGGCACATATTGTCCTCGGGTCCTCGGGGGGGGGGGGGGGGAGGGGGGTCATTCTTACGGGGGTGCGACAATTTTTCTAAAAACTATTTTATAGTAATCGCCAAAAAAGTTTGTTTTTAGTGCAAAAATATGTAGCTCTTAAGGTGGTGATTCCTTTTGGGCACATATTGTTGGTTGGCGGCGTACATCACGATGAAATCTGATGACACTTTCCGAAATACGTTCTTTTAGCGTTCTAACACCTTCCGCGCAATCCCGATTCAAAAATTCAACGTCTCCGGCCAGGGCGCTTTTTGCAAATTTCTGAAAGTTTTGCAGCAGATATACAGTTATTATTCGTTATAAGATATTCATTCGGAAGATTTCATTGAGCTTCATATTTTTGCTTTTTAAAGTAAGGTTCTAGCTTTTCTCTACCGTGAGATATAGCCAATTCTCTTGCTTTGGCGTCGAAAACTTGTCATTTTTGCAGAAATCGAACAATCCATCATTTCTTGAACTATGCAAGCTGTAAAACCAAACTAAGAGCGTCGATCTGAAGGTCTCGTCATAGGGGCAAATTATCCGACGCATGATCGTCTTGCAACAGCTATCCCGTAGGCTGCAATCATAAAAATGTAGTTTTTGCAAAAACACGACCAACGCACCAAGAAAAGAGGACTGACTGTGCAGACACTGGACAGTTTTGCCGAAAATGGTGCAGATTTGAGACAATCTTTACATTTTTGTCGTTAAATCAACGTAGTATTGTGAAAGGTTGAAAGCAGGATCTGAAAGCTGTGAAGGGATCGAACCGCCGAGCTTTGGTTTAAGAGTAGAACGCTCAGTACCACCAAGAGTGCATAAAGAAGAGTAAGCCACTAGAGGGCTCCTCTTCTTGGCATTGCGTAACGGTGCTCCGACCACAATACGCGAATGTTCCCCCGTTTGGTGGGGGGGGGGGTAGCAGAAAAGAGGTCCCCGTTTGGTGGGGGGGTAGCCAACAGCCAATCAAATTGCAGAGATCCCCTCCCCGTTTGGTGGGGGGTAGAACAGAGGATTACGGTAGTTTTTGTTCTATTCGTAAATGGGTCCCCGTTTTTGGTGGGGGGGGGGTAGCAAAGAGAGGTCCCCGTTTGGTGGGGGGGTAGCAATGAAAGGTCCCCGTTTGGTGGGGGGGGGGGGGGGTAGACAAAAAAGGTCCCCGTTTGGGGGGGGTCGCCAACAGCCAATCAGATTCATCCAATCTTAGCCTGACTTGGCGACCCCCCAAACGGGGGACCCCATTCTGCCTAACCCCCCACCAAACGGGGGACTCCCTTCCACTACCCCCCACCAAACGGGGACCCTTTTTGCATACCCCCCCACCAAACGGGGAGGGGGTATGCTTGTCGACCCCCCCCCACCAAACGGGGGAGCATTCGCGTATTGTGGTCGGAGCACCGTTACGCAATGCCAAGAAGAGGAGCCCACTAGTGGCTTACTCTTCTTCTATAATATAAGGGAATAAATTATGGACTCTTGGTACCACTAAGCTACATCCCCGGACGTTGAGACAAGGTTATTACGCTGATTTCAACCTTTCTGGGTTGCTGATATTTAACATACTCCCCTTGCTAATTGAAATTCGGCCTCGAATTTTCAGGAATTGCAGGTCGGTCCTCAAATCCAAGTACCATGTGGTCTAAGGGCGGCTCCCCGGCTGCCTCCTAACCCGAGGCCATATTATACTTCTTTCTTCTTCAAAGCCGTGAGCCTTTATATCAAATAACACAAGAACCAATAACCATCATATTAACTCTTAGCATCACGAGGACCACCAAACCAATTCTCTTAAGGTGGTGATTCCTTTTGGGCACATGTTGTTGGTTGACGGCTCAAACCAGGATGAAATTTGATGAAACTTTCCAAAATAAGTTGATTTGGTGTTCTAACACC
This sequence comes from Trissonchulus latispiculum, assembly GCA_030248195.1. Taxonomy (NCBI): domain Eukaryota; kingdom Metazoa; phylum Nematoda; class Enoplea; order Enoplida; family Ironidae; genus Trissonchulus; species Trissonchulus latispiculum. The sequence continues at coordinate 21,630 of JASAND010018868.1, forward strand.
CTCCGCGCAATCCCGCTTCAAAATTTCGATATCTCCGTTCAGGACGGTTTTCGCCAATTTCTGACAGTTGACCAGCATCTGCATAGCTGTAACCACTAACCATACTCATTTAAACGATCTCGTTGAGCTCTTCATTTTAGCTTTTGGATGCAACTTTCTACTCTTCTCTATTGTGAGATATAGCCGATTTTCTTATTTTGGCGTTGAAAACTTGTCATTTTTGCAGAAATCAAATAATCCACCATTTCTTGAGCTACTCAAGCCGTAAAATAAAACTAAGGGTGCCGATTTGAAGGTCTCGTCGTGGCCGAATACCTGAGGTGCGATAATCTTCGAGCTGCTATTCCGTGAGCTGCTATCATAAAAAATGTAGTTCTTGCAAAAACATGACCAAATTTTTTCCAGCGATTGTGGAGCATTTACTATGCAAGCTAGAGGGTTGCCACTTAGTAGACGTGTTTTACACAAAAATACCCAGGGACTCTTTTTTAGTTGCTCCGATTGCTGCTTTCGAGCTAAAGTGGCCGCTTGCTAAAGTTGGGAAAAGTAGGCAAAATCCAGGTTGCGCAAACATTTTAGCTAATTTCTTCATAACGAAGAGTGATTTCATAATAATTAAAAAAGGGTCCCCAGCTATTTGATAGTGAAATTGAATGATGTAGTCGATGCCTCACGAAAAAATTTACTTTAGTCTGCAAAAAATCTGGAAAATTAAAGTACTTCGAAAATCCAGGAACATAGCTTCCGAATACCGAAGATAGTTTCATTGCATTCATTAGAAAGAGAAAATGTTAAGCTCCATTTTGATATAAAAATGGCTTCTTAACTCCAAGTAACGAATGAGTAATAAGGGTTCAAATTTGATGTGTCCAAAAGGAATCACCACCTTAAGGACCTGCAATTCCACAATTCCCAGGCATCACAAGCGACTTCATCTCCTCAGGGCGGTAAGGACACGGCACGGTCGCCAAATGTGAAAGGTTGAAAGCAGGATCTGAAAGCTGTGAAGAAGTGTCCAGGGCGGGGATCGAACCGCCGAGCTTTGGTTTAAGAGTGAACCTCTACCACTAAGCCACATCCCCGGACGTTGAGACTAGGTTATTACGCTGATTTCAACCTTTCTGGGTTGCTGATATTTAACAGTATCATCAAAAGTTGTTATTAACTGATTGGCCATATTGACCTTGCGCACTTCATTACTTCCATGTAGATGTAGCTATCTGTGCCACAAAGACTCGCAGCAACAACAGATATTTCTGCCCATATAGCCTAGCCTGTTCCAAATATTTTTAAGCCGATTTGGCTCTTTTTATCCTTAGTTTTCACAGCTTTTATGGCCTTTCCCAGTTTTATTCTAGATCAACTAGCTAGCTACACTACAGGAAGTAGGCTGTTTTTTGAAGCGTTCAGAATTAGTCAGAAAATTAATGCCCTCATCAAATTAAAACCTAATCCGACAAAGGGGGGCAATACTGAAGCCCAAACCAACAGTGAATTGACTGAAAAAAAGCAGATTATGATGTTAAGCTAGCTTTTATTAAAGGAGGACCATCTCTAGTATATATGCACAGAGTTAGTAACAGCTGATGGATAGAAACGTTTCAATAGCAAATATATAGGTTATACTACCTTTCTATATAACATATTAGAGTAGAAACAGATGAAAAATGTCCGTCTGTATTCTATACCACCACAAACTAGCTTGAAAACAGGTTCTCGTCCTCCACTGAAAAAATCTCAGCCATATCTATTAAAGACGCACTGTCATAGCGGCAAGCGAATTCTGAAACTGATATTCGAGAATTGATATTTATACATTATATACACAACCCTATCCGTACCCAATACTCTACTCGGTTCAATTGAAAGTCTGTTTCCCGAATTTTACCCGGATTCCGACAAATGACCGTCTAATATCAAATTTTATTAGAAACTTTTTATTTTATTTTATGTTATCAAACTCCATTAAAGTTGTATTCAGGCTATTCACTCAGTTCCGGGAGGTCAACCGTTGCCTTTTAGTTTATTTATCAAGCCTAATAAACTAACGTTAGCTTGTCACAACATGTACCAGTAACTCATAGTCATAAACTAAGTATTAGTCTTGCTAAGCTAGTAGTGCATGTTATCCGAATAAGTTTTCTTGTCCGCAACTCGTCCAAGTGTATCAATAGGAAAATTATTGCGCTTCAAATGTATACCTAGTTCAAGTGCATTCAAATTCTACTGAAGTCTAGAAGTTTGAAAAATTTAAAATTACTAACCCTAGCAGGAAACGCGATAAAATTTAATTATTAAATCAATTAAGAATGGATCTGACCTAACGCAGCCATTCACATTTTACATATAGATACAGGTGTGTACACACGTACACAGTATATAACATATATACGTATGTGTATACAATACTTCTCTTAAATATTTATATAATCAGCAACAAAGCAAAAACCCTTCATATAATAGAAAGAAAAACGAGACAGATTATGTATCTTATATATAACAATACACATATACACAGATGATGGGTCACTGATTAAAACCAAAATAAGAAAACAAAAAACTAAAAGAAAAATGGACAAAGAAATAGAAAGGAACCAATCTGGACAATATAAAGAAATTGCCAGTCAATGTTGGACATTGGCAAAACTCCAACAGTTATATAAGTTCTAACAATTAGAACGATTAAAACGGGCAATCGACAACTACCTGTGTTTCAAGAAGCCGCTCCAAGGCATAGGTGTGGCTGTGCAAGATCTGCGGGGTGGGGGGGGGGGTCACGAAAGCTTGTCGTTTTGGTGGGGTAGTCCCCCATCCCACCGCAACACATGTATGTACCAAGGTCAAGAAAAAACACAATATTGAAGTTTCCTTACTGTGATCGAAGCGACAAGAGTTCGGTTTCCTTATATCCTCCAAGCCAAACAAAGAAAAGCGACAGGTGATTTACAATCAAGCAATACGCAAACTAACAGAAGCTTTACAACAACAAAAACAGAATACGTACGCAACAGTTTGAAAGATGATATATGTAGAAATAAGGCACAGAGCACAACATAATATTTGCAACAACAAAAACAGATATAAATAAATATAGACATCATGGGTCTTTCCCATTATCCCCCCTACGAAGAAGCACCGAAGAAGTACCTACAGTTTGACGGATTGAGTTGAAATTTGGTAGGGGTAGGTTTTCGGACCTGCAGATTTCAAAAATGCAAAAATTTTAAAATTTCAAATTTTTCGATTCAGCTTTTCGTTACCTCAATATAAGCTAAATTTGTAAGCTTATCCTGAGCTAAGGAAAAGCTGTATCAAAAACTGATTTCAGATTCGTGCTCAACGCCCCAGAAAATCCCCGTACGCATGTTTTCAGCAAAATCATGAACAAAAAATTTTTTGATTCCCTTGGTCCCCCCTTACCTACACTAAAATGTTACAATTTTTAAACAAATTTTTGAAATTCTAAAATTTTTGCATTTTTGAAATCAGCACGCACGAAAACCTGCCCCCTATCAAATTTAAACTCAATCCGTCAAACTGTATATACTTCTCCAGTGCTTCTTCGGAGATGTAGGGGGATAATGGGAAAGACCCGACATCACATCAAAAATTGGAGGGCTGAAAGAGATTCTAAGTTCCCCGGAACTAAAAAAAGATGCTTTAGGTATGCAAACAAAAACATATATATGTTTGTTATATCTGTTCCTGGACTCATGGGCGTATCCAGGGGGAGGGTTTTGGGGGTTGAAACCCCCTCCTTTTGGGTTTACCTTTCATGAATACTCCATTACAAAAAGTGCAAATTTTTGTCAAAACCCCCTCCTTTTCAGTAAATTTTAGTTAAAACCCCATCCTTTTCAAAATCCTGGATACGCCCCTGCCTGGACTATATAGATTTGATTTCAAGCCTCTTTGAAATTAATTTTCTAAGATTTTGGGGTCATTGAAACAAACTGTGGTAGGCAGAGCATTTTGGCTTTTAACATACGTAATTTGAACCAAATATTTGAAGTTATATATAAGTATATATACGTATATACGTATGTAATAAAAATACTATATAAACCTACGTACGAAAAACTAAAGTCTGACCAAAAAATGTGTGTACAAAATCTGTAAGGCCTCCAGTGAACTCAATATACGTCGTGACTCCATAAAACCATATATTTTCGGAATCCTTGCAGCGAGACAAACATTTTTATAAAATTTAAAATTTTAATTTTAATTTATTTCAAAAATTTTAAAATATCGGTTTTTCGGGGAATTTTTTCGGACCGTTCAAGCTATTCAGCTCATTCTTTCAGAAAAATTTTCTCGTCCGAAGACGCATCGATTGACACAAGAACGAAAAAAATCGGTTGAGAAATAAGCATTTTATTCCAAAATTTCGTTTTTCCATTTCCTTTGATGTTTGCCGCTTTTTGCAACTTTGACTGGTGATTACTCGCGACTCGCTCAACGGAAAAATTTTTCGATTAGATTTTCAGGACCGCCTAGGCGCCTGCTTTCACCTAATATATGTGGTATTTCAAATCTTGAAAGTAGATTTTTTGGAAAAATACCACTTTTTGACCCAAAATTTCGGCATAGCGACTCTAGCAAACGTGAGTAAAAATAACATAATCATAAAATTCAAGCTGAGCTGAATCCAACGATATAAAGCTTTTGTTGCTACGGCTTATATTGCGCCAGCAATGAATTTTTAAACAATATCCCTTATTTCAGCTGGTTTTGCTAGCTTACACTGCTTCCGTCAAATCACGGCGGCAACATCAAAGGGAGCCAAAAACCAGCTGAAATAAGGGATATTGTTTAAAAATTCATTGCTGGCGCAATATAAGTCGTAGCAACAAAAGCTTTATATCGTTGGATTCAGCTCAGCTTGAATTTTATGATTATGTTATTTTTACTCACTTTTGCTAGAGTCGCTATGCCGAAATTTTGGGTCAAAAAGTGGTATTTTTCCAAAAAATCGACTTTCAAAATTTGAAATACCACATATATTAGGTGAAAGCAGGCGCCTAGGCGGTCCTGAAAATCTAATCGAAAAATTTTTCCGTTGAGCGAGTCGCGAGTAATAACCAGTCAAAGTTGCAAAAAGCGGCAAACATCAAAGGAAATGGAAAAACGAAATTTTGGAATAAAATGCTTATTTCTCAACCGATTTTTTTCGTTCTTGTGTCAATCGATGCGTCTTCGGACGGGAAAATTTTTCCGAAAGAATGAGCTGAATAGCTTGAACGGTCCGAAAAAATTCCCCGAAAAACCGATATTTTAAAATTTTTGAAATTTTAAAAAATTTTAAATTTTATAAAAATGTTTGTCTCGCTGCAAGGATTCCGAAAATATATGGTTTTATGGAGTTACGACGTATATTGAGTTCACTGGAGGCCTTACAGATTTTGTACACACATTTTTTGGTCAGACTTTAGAAATATATTCGCGGAACTATTTCAACTCTCTTTCAAGCTGTAAATATATATATATATATATATATATATATACATGAAGTTTCAGCAGATATATATACAGAGAAAGAGATGATACAAGTTTTGCCGCAAAAATTGTATATATTGCAGTAATTGCTGTCAACTGCAAAGTTTGCAAGCGCAATACGTATGTAAATATATATACACTGTCAAAAACTCAGTTTTATCAACTTTGTAGAGAAGTATATATATATATATATATATATATATATATATATATATATATATATATATATATATTTGTGTGTATATATTTATATATTCACGCTAAGTATATACGTAATGCGTGAGTGTACAGAAGCATATATATAAGATTGCTCGCATACCGACGCCCTCCAAGCATACGTAATATAAGCCATTAATGCAAAAGTTGGCAATCGGGAACAGAACTGGAATTTTCACAAAACAAAAAAGACAAAACAGTGAACGTGCGCACGGTTGAAAAACCGAAAAGAGCTGCTGAATTTAATGCCAACCACAGAATACAGGCAGAGCAGGCCTAGCAAGTATATACGTATCTAGTACGTATAATACCTAGTGTAATATACGCATCCTTACCCGATACAGTTAAAACATTATACGTTTTATACTTTTATCGCTAGCGTTATATATATATATATATATATATATATATATATAACAATTTCATAAATCAATTGTCGGAGTTCTATGACTTCTATGATGACTAATTAAGTTATATATATACGTACGTACGTATAATAAATTTAATAAAATTTATTAAGTTCATTACACGCATATATATCACATCATATATATCTGAGGATCATCAGACGAAGGTGCAAGGTGATTTCCAGGTAACCGGTCTCGCAAGGAACGTCAAAAACAAGTTAACCAAGAGCAGCCAACAAGAAGCTTTCCCAAAACCAGCACCATGAGAAACCTCATTTTCCTTGTAAGGCAATGTCGTCCTGCTAAAATGCAGATTCCACTCCACTGATCACCGTTTCGCCTGAAACTGTTCCTCAACAAGTGCGACGAAAGCAATGCGTTCATGCTTTTGTTATATTAACCTACACACAAAGAAATAAGTATATACACGTAACGTAATTGATGTAGGTAAATATTAATTAGGTATAAATCTAGTATTCGTGAAATGAAAGTAGACAATCTAATACGTAATACGACTACGTAATAATTAGTTATACGTATATAACACTCAAAACGCAGGGTATGTATATATACGCATATAAGCTACAATTATCTAACACCTAATATACCACCTTTTTGCCAGAAGCGGACGGAGCTTTTCTGCCCGCAGCAGCACATACATGCATAAACATGGCGCAGAAACAGCGGAAATTGCAAAAACAAGGCGAAAGCTATCTTTTTTCTCCAAAACTAGCTATCGATGCGATGCGAGATGTAACGTAGCATCACAACTCCACATATGTTGTTGGATGGTATATTACCACAGCCATTTAAGCAGGTGACAGATAGCACCATTATAGACATATACATATATATATATATATATATATATATATATATATATATATATATATATATATATATATATATATTAATCTATATATATAAGAAAAAGGTACAAGCTTATACCTAGTTACGTAACTTCCAATATATATATATATACGCATATATACGCCTACTACGTATGCATCAATCATCAGCTTAATTTATATGCACGTATGGTTAGGAACCAATTTCTCAACACAAAATACATACGATATATATATACGTATGTAGCGGCACAAATTGCCACAACTACTGCATTTGCATTCCTTGTTTCAATTTGCCCTGTGTTGTTGGAGTTTCGCAGCAGCCAGCAGTATTAGCATATGGCCAATGCTATTGCAGCCAATCACCAGTGTTATGCACACTGGTCCCAATCTTCTTGCACACACATATACCTAGTCCCTCTACTCTTCGCATTCAGCTTACTATTAACCGATACTTACGTATACACCGTGTAATGTTAGCTAGAGTGTTCCGATAGAACCCGCCTAACCGACAAACGCATATGTATTATAATATGCATGTGCCTGGTTATTACATACGATACACAATTGCTGTATATAAGCAGACACGTTAGTGTAAGCTAATAATCGCATTATACCTACAACATACGTAAAATACGTATATATAATATACGCATGCGCTAGATGTTAAGCCAAGCCAAGCCTGCCAAAGTATTTCCATGTCAAGAACGCTCCCACAAGACGACGGAAGAAAAACGCTGTCAACGTTCCAGCAAAAGTGATACGTACGCAGATAAGAAGACAGGAAAAGGGGGATAAAATCATGGTGGATGAAATTATAAATGAGAAAAAAACGAAAAGCACCAAAGCAGGTATCAAATAATTTTGGCGGGAGAAAAAGTCAAAGTTCCAGGCAAGTGATAAAAAACAGATATCATATAAACACTTGTGGCGGTTTGCGTAAATATTGTTCGGTGCCTATACAAAATTAGGCCCTAACCGGAAAAAACTGACTGATAATAATTTCAAGAAATGACAAACTAATTTCTGAAGTTTCTATTCAAGTATACGTATACTAACAAACAAGAATAAAGTTTAGAAAAATTGTTTCACTAATACAACACGTAAATTCTGAAACCAATTGCTGTTAAAAAACAGGAGTACAAAATCCTATTTATATACTGTCACATTATATATATAAATATATAAACTAGGGATGCACCGGGACCAGGCCCCGGGCCGGCCAGTGGTCAGGATACCGCCTGAACCGGGGACTGAACTCAGCTAAATTTGTACAAGTCTTTTTACCATAATTTTGCAACTCTGGACTCCAAAACTGAATAAAAAACAAGGAGATAATTACTTGGCTGACCGAAAACCACACTGATATAGTGCTTGTACCAGATTTTCGCCCCTGTTAAAATTTTTAGAAATTGTGCTACTTTTTTGCCTTTAAGGCTCCGACCCGGTAGTGGCGGCCCCAGTGCATCTCTAATATATACAAATATAAACACAATAAAAAGCCTTAGACAAACCCTCAAATAGACAAAAAAATTAAATATATATTAGGATATGTAACAGGAGGCAAACTAACGCAAGAAGACACAATAGAAACACAGCAACAGAGACAGGAGAGCACAGTTCGTTGATAAATAGAGAGGCGAGACGAGCGGTCGACGCAGCATCGGAGCACGGAACCGAATTACGTAATAAAGGAGAAAAACCAAACCACCTAGCACTACAAGAAACAGTCAAGTGAGTGAGTGACTAAGAAAAAGTTCTAGACTTTAATAGGGGATTCGAACGATATCTTAAAAAGCCACGTATAGGTCACAACCAGACACCGATGCTACACTATCTCTCTATTGATTTTTATACCTATTCCGTGTGAAGGGGGATCGGTAACCCAAATTCAGCCCGTTGCCCTCACTTGACTTCAAGTGTATAGAAATTGTTCAAACATGAAGTTTCCCCCCGTCCCCCAGAACGTTTGTCTCCGAAACCTGTGGCTCTAAAAATCAAATATATATACTCTCAATTTTTAGCTAATGGTGTAATATATAAACAGGTGGTTCAGTTTCAACTAAACAGTGATTTTTGCATTTTTAGCCTAAAATGCTAATTTTTCTCTAAAAGTGTAGGTATATAATGTATATTTACATTTATGGGTTGTATATGACCTCCTCGCACTTTTCGGAAACCCCAACCTAAGTCTCCCGCCACAGGGCACGCATACCCATACCCCATGCCCCTTTTAAACCTAGAAATGCCTGAAATTAATGACGGCAATACGGCATCGCTGGAAAACAATATTATAATATATAAAAGCACTCAGGGACGCACATAAGGGGGCGGCCGCCCCACCCTCGAAACCAGATGTAAAGGAAAAATTTTATTGTCCACGCGTAGCGCGGATATAAAATTTCAAAAATTTTCGGGCCTTCGGCGCGAAATTGACCTCACTTTTGCTTCCTTATTTTAGCGTTTTAAACAATATCAACTTTCAATGGCAACACTTTGCAACATTTTCAAAAAATTTTTTCCATTTTTTGCTTAATTTAAGCTTATTTTTGCATTTTAAACCTTGCTTTCAAAAAATTTTCAATTCTGGAGTGCGAAGCCCCCCACCCCCCCCCCCCCCCCCCAAATTTTTCCGAGTTCCGCCCCCCCTGAAAAACTTTCCTATGTGCGCCACTGAAGGCACTATAATATACTCAAATCATTCAAATATGCGTATATACGACTTAAAGGTAACAATAAAACCGCAAAATGGACGAGGTACATGAAGCTTGAAAAAACCGATAAAACAGCAAAAAACCATCACAATAAATATATACGTATGCATATTATACAATCTATACGTAATTTCAAAATTTAGAAAAGTTCTCACCAAACACGACAGGCATATTATCCTATCTTATGGTCAAAATTTTTAGCCAGGATTTAAATCATCACAGACTACCCTTCAAAAAGAAAACCGGCGGGGGGAGTCGTCATACCGGTCCCATGAGGAGGGGAGGAGCCATGACGGAAGTGGGGGGCGGGGAAGGGGACGGACTGGGCTCCCGCAGTGTCCGGAGGAGAGCCGAGACGTCATCCACGGTGGCCATCTGCTCCAGGATGGGCAGAAGGGTGAGGAGTTCGTTGTCCTGGGGGTCGTCGAACCAGGAACTGACCGGGATGGCGTTCTCCGGATGAAAGGCATAGGAGACGGGGCTGTTGTCGATGATGAGGACGCCCGTGAGGGGTCGTCCCAGCATGCTTAGATCCTTGACATAGGAGCCCTCGTGGTAGACACAGTCTTCACGAAAGAGACGGGCCCTGAAGACCCCTCCGCCCGGGTCCAGGAGGTCCGCCACCGGATCCGCGTACTTTGAGAGGGAGGCCGTGAACAGGACACACTCGAAGAGACACCCGATCCGACTCAGAAACTCGTCCACATAGGGTCGTTTGAGCACATACACCTGAAACAGCACAGCACAATGTATACACACATATAACTGCGGGAAATCCCACCTTTTGGATTTCTGGCTAGAACGTTTAGAACGTTTTATTGGTTTGAGATATCGAACTACTGATTATACATTAGAGGACCGTGTAGCCGAATGGTTAAGGCGCCGGACTTCGGATCGAAAGGTCCGAGGTTCGATCCCCACCTTAGCCATTATGACGCTACATTGTTTCCTTGAGCAAGAAACTTAGGTCACTGCTCCGACGGTCGGATGAGGCGTTAAATTGGTGGGCCCGTGTGCTGCCTTGCTGTGGGTAGTGCACGCTAAAAACCCTTAATCCACTTATCGTCAAGAGTAGGGCGCGGAGTTCCCGGTGGAAGGCACCCCCTTGGGATGTACCAGCACTTCTGAAATGCGGTCCGCCTACCTCCTGCGAGGGAGTGTTGGGTGCAAACGAGTCATGTATATACTCAAAATGGATCACACAACTTTCCGGGTTTGTCTGATCCCACTCCATCTGTGCTTGGGGCTTGGAGTGTCGAAAGATGCTGTGCTCCTCTGCGTATGAGTAGTTAATGGTGGATGTCTTACTACCGGGGCCGAAAGGCCAGGAAGGTGTCTGCTCCACTCCAGCTTCCGATTGTGGGACAGCATTCAAGCGACGAAGCGTGAGTCATACTAGCTATGACCGATGGGGAGAGACAAAGGTTAGCGCCCTCATATAGCCTCTTGGCTGAGTAGCCCGGCAATAACAACAATTATACATTAGCTACTAGCAGGCCCGCACCCAGGATTTTGAAAATGGGGGTCCAAGGTAAAACGCAGACGAAGGGGTTTGGGGGGCGGAGCCCCCCGGAATTGAAGAATTTTTGCATTTGTGCCCAAAAGTAGTACACTGGATGTTTATGTCTTGCAAAAAGTAAATTATCGCGCCGACGGCGCAAAATAATTTTTAAAAATAGCTGTTTTTACCATAAAAATAGCTATTTTTAAAAATAGATGTTTTTGCCATAAAAATAGCAAAAATTTACCATTTTGTCACCCCAAAGGGGAGGTCTAGACAGACACCTTGGAAACTCCCCCCCCCCCTGGGTGGCCACTAGGCACTAAGCTATCTTATGAACTACGAACGGAACACCTCTCCAGGGAGAAAGATCGCCCCAAACTAACGAGAAAAACTGGGCTTATTCTACTAGGGCGGCGGTATATATTCTACTGCCCAAAAATTGGGTGCCCCTTTTGGTAACAAATTTTGCCCTGAAAAAATAGCTCAGAATGTCGAATTTTCACAAATTTTCCGGCTGCGCCGGAGATTTTTGCTCTATTTTTGCCCCTTTCAAAAAAATCTGCTTATTTTTGCGATAAAAATGAACTTTTACAGTGCATGTTAGAAAAATAGAGCAATTTTCAGCATATTTGTGGAAGAACTGTCACCGAAAAACGTCCTCCCCCAAGAAAAATCCCTAAAATATGCCCTGAAAAATGCCAATGCGGGAAAACCCACCCTGAAAATTTTGTTTTCTGACGACTGCTGAGGGATTTCTCCATAAACTAACTATAGGTACGTGTGCTAAACACATAGCAAAGTCAAAGGATCCATTTTTGTCCAATTTACGTACTTACTACGCGGAGCACCGACTCTTCCTCCATAACCTCACACATTAATTAACGCAAGCATTTTTATCCTAAGCTTCAAACATTTTTCTCGCTTAGTCGAAAGAAGAAGAGTAATTTAAGGAATTTCAAGACGTTTACAATAAAGGGCTTAAAAATTCCCGCTCCATATACAATATATCGCTTTAAAAGGTCAGCTCCCATCCCCGATTTCTCCGCGCAAGGACTCGTACACATACCGTATTAACGCCAAGGCCGGGGGGTTCAAGGGGTCTAGACCCCCCCTTTTGGAGTGACACAATATAAAAATTTTGCTATTCTTATACCTGAAACAGCTATTTTTAAAAAATGTTCGCGCCTTCGGCGCCATAATTTACTTTTTACAAGAAGTAAACATTCAATGTACTATAAAATGCAAAAATTTCTTCAAGTTCTGGGGGGGCTCCGCTGCCCAGACCCCCCCCCCGCCGTTGCATTTTAAGGTGGACGGACCCCCCCCTTTTCGAAATCCTGAGTGCGGGCCTAATTAGCAGCAATTATGTTTGTCAAGACAAAAACCAAAACAGAGGATTTTAAGGTAGGGACGAGCCCCCGAAATCGCCGTATCCTGCAATTTTTGCTCCAATTTCTGATGTAAATTTTATTCTAACTCAAAGCACGAAGAGTAGATGTATATATACGTATATACTTTTGCGTTTCTACAATTGCAACACTAAAAAACTATTTTTTCGCCCCCCTCCTTACCAAAATCCCCAAAAATGCCCTGCACAATCCATCCTGTCAAAGTCAAACCAACCAACCTGATGCAGGATTCCATCCAGTTCAACCGGGATGATGAAGTCCGGATTCTGTACCGGCTTAAAGGAGGAATGAACCAGGGTCTCGTCCAGGTCCACAATGAGACAGTGCCGGTGGGAGTCCTCGGGACGCGGGGGCGGAAGGGGCAGCCGGGAGAGGCACTCCATTCCCGGGTCGCCTTCCTCCTCCTCCGAGTGACAGCTACCGTTCCGGGTTTCCTCCTGCGCGTCGCCAACGGAGTGCGGCCCGCTGCCGTCCGCAGTGGGAATGGTTCGCCAACCGTGATCCGAGCCTCCACTGGTCAGGGGAGAGGGCTTTTCTGGTTCGTAAATGTCCTGAGGGTGCCTGCCTCCCCGACCCCCCAGACCCCAACAGCACCAGAGACACCGGAGACCTCCGCCACCGCTCCTACTCCTAGAGCCATCTCCGCCCGTCTTTGACTTCTTGTCCTTCGTTTTGCGACCCTTTTTGTTGGTCGTCGCCTGTTTCGACATTGACTTAGCACCACCACCACCACCACCGCCTCCAACAGGTGGGACCGGAGGATCCGCGGAAGTCCGAAGGCCGGTCGTGGGGGGCGTCTCCTTATCCCCGCCCAGTTTGGACATGACAAGGACAGAGGAGGAGTGGGAGGTCGTCGTCGTCTTTGAGCAGCTGACCACTGAACTTGAAGAATCGTTGTTGTTATTGTTGTTGTTGAATTTAGCATGACCATCCAGTTGCAGAGGCGGGGAGGAGGTCGGGGAGTATTGCTGATGCTTTGCCGCAACGTGGTCTCTGTTGTCAGTGTAGCTGTGTCGCTGCTGCTGGTCAGAGGGCACGGGGAAGGGACCGGGCATGGCGCCAGAACCAGCTCCTGACTTTGTCGACGCGCGTCCACCGAACGCTGAGCCGCTGCCAGTGATCTGTAGTGATCCCTGATTTGGCTCATCTCTGGACACCTGATGAATCAAGCTTTCCATTCAAAAATCAGCTAATATATATGTAATATATAAATGTCAAAGAATCTATATATAGGTATAACACAACCAAGGCCAAGCAATATTAGGCATGTAACTGGACAAAAAACCAATGGGGAAAGTCAAATCAAGCTTTCAATCAATTCAATAATATACGTATGTGATCAGATGCCAAAAATAGGGAAAATAATCACCATAAATCCTTGAAGATAAAACTATGCGTTTGTATTACGGAGGTGTGGTACGTAATAGAAGGCTATCCAACCGCGACTGTATATGACAGTAAGGTAGGCCAACAATGTCTTCTGCGTGCAGAGAAGCAGAATGCAAGACTATCATAAGCAATTGTATACGTACACAGATAAAATCAGAATCAAAATTTAAAACAATATGAAATATATATATACGCAGATGTGGAAAATCGGAAATCTAATGATATGAGAGGGAAGAGGGGGCAGATTCAGCAGGCTGATGATGATAGAAACAACAAACGGGAGGGGTCCAGAACCAGTACAGTCTGATAGCAACCAATCTGCAGCGCTAAGTGACAAAAAAGGCACATGCTGGCTAAGAGATTGGCCTAAAAAGTATACGTATATACGTACGCATGAGTAAAAACACATCGTATATATATTACAAGAATAAAAATGCTCCGATGGAGCATGAAAAATGCAATATGGGTATTGGGTGACATTAGGTTTTAAGCGGACAGAGGACTAGGTTTTAAAACGTTAATATGGGAGGAGCAGGTTGTAAATGCCAGGAGGACTACGTAGGTTAAAAGCGCACTAATATGGACCAGCTTCGCTGAACATCCCATATTCGTGGAAACTGCCCGGACTGATGCTGGCGGCAGTTCCTCAGTAACAGTTTACCAATTTGTGAACATAACTCTTCGTATGCAACTAAATGTAGTGGTGCTCGTAATACTTAATAATTACATATTATAATAAATACATATACAAGTAACAAAAATGCTCCGCACAAAAGAGGATAATATGTGTGTGCTGGCTGTATCGTATATATATATCCTTTAAATATATAATAAATATAAATAGGTATATATATCCTTTAAATTCCGGTTGAAGAAGTAAAGACAAAAGTTTCATGGGCACGTGACGTTATTTGGCACAGCAAATATTGGTGGATGGTTCCATGTCAAAAGTTGCACAGCTCACTTAGGGCTTTCATTTGATACCAAATTTGACCACTTTTGAAAAATTTCATTTTTGACTGAAAATCGCCTAAGTCCCCACCCCACCCCACCACAGCACTCTACAGCCACTTTGAGCATGCGGTTCTATGCCAAAAGTTGCTCACCTCGCTTAGGGCTTTCATTTGGTACCAAATTTGACCACTTTTGAAAACTTTCTTTTTTGACAGAAAATCGCCTAAGTCCCCACCCCACCCCACCACAGCACTCTACAGCCACTTTGAGCATGCAGTTCTATGACAAAAGTTGCTCAGCTCGCTTAGGGCTTTCATTTGGTACCAAATTTGACCACTTTTGAAAACTTTCATTTTTGACCGAAAATCGCCTAAGTCCCCACCACACCCCACCACAGCACTCTACAGCCACTTTGAGCATGCAGTTCTATGACAAAAGTTGCCCAGCTCGCTTTGGGTTTTCATTTGGTACCAAATTTGACCACTTTTGAAAACTTTCATTTTTGACCACTTGACCCCCCACCCGACTGACCCTTCAAACGGCAAAGTGGAACCAGCATAGCAAAATAGGTAAGTCGGACGGCAAAACGGATACCGGGAATGAGCTGGGCACACCAGAAAACCCCTATAGACAAAGTTTTGAGAGGCCAGGTAAAGCTTACTATGGACCTCCAGGAAGCGGTTTCCGACATGACCCTCCAGACGGCAAAGTGGAACCAGCACAGCAAGAGGGATGAGTCCTACGGCAAACAGGCCACCGGGAACGAGCTGGGCGCACTAGCATCCCCCTATAGACAAAGTTTTGAGAGGCCAGGTAAAGCCTACTATGGACCTCCAGGAAGCGGTTTCCGACTTGACCCTACCGACGGCAAAGTGGAACCAGCCCAGCAAGATGGGTGGGTCTGACGGTAAAACTGACTGCGGGAATCGATTCTCCGTGCCAGAAAACCATTGTATGGAAGATTTGAGCGTTCAAAGTTAAATAGATAGCGAGAAATTTCGATTTTTCATTTTTCGAATTTTCGCCATCTTTGACGGGCCACTGTGGTCGCAAGGGAAGTGATAGAGAAACGCAACCTGGACCGTTAGTTAGTTCAATATATGTAGTTTCTGAATATAAAAAGAAATCAGCTCCAGCTCGTAACGTTCGACCTGAGCGACGACCACAAAAATGGTCACTTTTCGCTATGAGCCGACTTTGCGGCGCCACTGCGGCGCTGTGGCGCAGCTGCGGCGCAAAAAAAGTTGTGATTCTTAAATTCTTTAGAGGGTACTACTAGACCCCATAGCCCTTTAGGTTGGCCCACCGCTGCAGATCACGTGAAAGCGGCGAACATTATGTACAATACAACCATCAAATAGGAGAAACCGGAAAAAAAAACATCGCCGCCATAACCGGTCCGGGGCGCAACTTTTTAACGGTAAGTGATACGGGGCTGAAACTTCACAGACATACTAAACTCGATGTGCTCTACAATTTGCGCATGAAATCTGCGCAGGATCTGCGCAGGATTTTGCGCAGCTTCTGCGCAGCTTATTTTACACTGTCTCCAGCCACTTTTCACACATATTATAGGGGTCGCTGCCGCGACCCCTATGATAAAAATTGGTGTCACAAATTCTGGGCTAGCAGCGCAGAATAAAACGCTTGAAGTAAAACCTAATATTTCAAATCAGCAAGCTCGCCTGGAAAGCTGACGAATTTATAACTTATGCCAATAAAGGTCAAATCCGGAGTGGAGGATGCGTACCCGCGAATATGGGTTGTTCAGCGAAGCTGGTCCATATTAGTGCGCTTTTAACTTAGTCCTCCTGGCATTTACAACCTGCTCCTCCCATATTAACGTTTGAAAACCTAGTCCTCTGTCCGCTTAAAACCTAATGTCACCCATATTGCTTTTTTCATGCTCCGTCGGAGCATTTTTATTCTTGTCCTATTTCATTTTTAAGATTCTCAGTATAACTTAAGCAAAAATGTTAAAGCTTTATGAAAGAAACCAATAATTAATAGTCAACCGAGCCACAGAACAAAGAAGCTTGAAAAGTACCAATTTTTCTCTTTTTCTTGATTTTGGCAGGAAAGCCCTCACCCACTACACATCAGAATATTTTAGAAAGTTGCAGCAAGGTATCTGTAGTTTTATGTAGGGGCGCGATAGCGTCCCTACATAATATGGGTGTAAAGGCGTCTGCGCGGCCCCCTGGAGACCGTGTTGGCCCGGTGCCAGCTAATTAGAGGTCCGGGAGGGATAAAAAGGTTACCATCGTAAAGTACTCGAGTAGTACTACAAATATAATATACAAATATACAAATATACTACATAATATGGGAATAAAGGCGTCTGCGCGGCCCTCTGGAGACAGTGTTGGCCTGGTGCCAGCTAATTAAAGGTCCGGGAGGGATAAAAATGTTACCATCGTAAAGTACTCGAGTAGTACTACAAGTACCACCATACTTTTGGTTAAAATTCGGAACTTCGAAATTTTGCACTAGGCGAGAGTTACCGTGCGGTTTTTTTTCCCGGTTAATAACGCTTACTGGAAGTGCATTTTCTAGCGAAGTGTTGGAACGAAGTGGGCATTTTGGTCCAATGCTACTACGATATGTTGGTAGACAGTATCCCCCCATGCTACCAAACGAAGGCCATTTTGGCACTCGGCCAATTTTGGCCCTGTGCCAAGGCCCCAAAGTCGGACTTTCGCTATTTTGGCACTTCGGTTGAAATCAACTTTTTTTCACAGGCTAGCAGCTAGATCGGTTTGGTTTATTTTATTTGAATATTTCGGACTATGCGCACAAAGTAACGAGGGGGATTTTTTAATTTCGCTCTGTAGCTTTCAGGAGATGGGCCCAAACTTTGCGTTTTTTCACCTGTTTTCACGAAAAGTTTCTAAGTCCCACTTTTACTAAAAATGGCGTTTTTCGGCCTTGGGGTGGTACCCATATATAGTAAATCGGGGTCGCTGAAAACGATGAGCATACTGCCGATACCGCCCGAAGTGACCACTGGTCAGCATGGCTCCCGTGGTTCCTCGCCCAGGGTCAAAGTAGGGAAAACTCACTATAAACAGCATTAAACAGCAGGTTTTAGTTGGGGGCACATATAGTAAATCGACTACGCTCGTTTCATTGGGCACATTGCCGAAATCGAGGGAAGTGACCAGTGGTCGCTACTGTCTAAGGGGACTATTGACCAGTGGTCAAACCCCTTTAAACAGCGTTTTTCGGCGTTTTGGTTGGGGGCATATATAGTAAATCGACTACGCTCGTTTCATTGGGCATATTGCCGAAATCGAAGGAAGTGACCAGTGGTCACTACTGACCAGTGGTCGAACCCCTTGAAACAGCGATTGTCGGCGTTTTGGTTGGGGGCATTTAGAGTAAATCGACTACGCTCGTTTCATTGGGCACATTGCCGAAATCGAGGGAAGTGACCAGTGGTCGCTACTGTCTATGGGGACTATTGACCAGTGGTCGAACCCCTTGAAACAGCGCTTGTCGGCGTTTTGGTTGGGGGCATTTAGAGTAAATCGACTACGCTCGTTTCATTGGGCATATTGCCGAAATCGAGGGAAGTGACCAGTGGTCACTACGGTCTATGGGGCCTATTGACCAGTGGTCGAACCCCTTGAAACAGCGCCTTTTGGCGTTTTGGTTGGGGGCATATATAGTAAATCGACTACGCTCGTTGCATTGGGCATATTGCCGAAATCGTGGGAAGTGACCAGTGGTCACTATGGTCTCGGGGCCTACTGACCACTGGTCAAACCCCCTTAGACAGCGGTTTTCGGCGTTTTGGTTGGGGGCATATATAGTAAATCGACTACGCTCGTTTCAATGGGCATATTGCCGATTCCGATGGAAATGACCAGTGGTCACTACGGTCTATGGGGCCTACTGACCACTGGTCAAACCCATAAACGCGGTTTTCGGCCCTCTGGCGGTACCCATATAGTAAATCCGTGTCGCTGAACACGATGGGCATACTGTCGAAGTCTTTGGCGAGGCGAAAAAGTTTTCTCCTTATACCACCCACAAACAGAGGTTGCAGCGGCCAAAGCTTGGGGCGGAGGTGAGAATTCAGTTTTACTATATATTTATATAATCACTTTTCTGCTCTACCCACGGCACTGTTCAAGCTCCTTGTATCCATTGCCGCATTGCTGGAAAGGGATCCTTTAAAATGACAGAAGGACAAGTAATAAAAATGCTCCTCCGGAGCATGAAAAAGTAATATGGGTGGTGGTGAGGTTGTAAAATCAAGAGAGGACTAGTCTTAAAAATGCTTAATATGGGGCTAGGTTCAAAAAAGAAGAGGACTAGGTTGTGGGCGAATTAATATGGGCACAGCTTCGCCGAGCAACCCATACGCGGGCTTTCACGCTTCGCCATGGCGATTGTCATATACAATGCTATTATTGCCAGTCAATAATAACATTTCCAGCAGTTAAACAATCGCTGCAAGTTGCTTGCTTATATATATACGTAAACTATATATTAATTTGGTTGTGCTGGACTACGGCAAGCAACTAGAAAGAACCAAGGCTATGATTGTAACGCTAAGGGTTCAATAGAAATAGAAGATCGTCGGAGAGAGTCCTGAGATTATTGTTGAAATAGAAAGTTTTCTTATCAATGGTTAAAATGCACAGTAAATAGTAAGAGTTTATCGAAAGAAATGTTTGCTTCCGCTAAAACTCGTTTATCATAGTTGTATATTATTTACGCACCGTAACTAAAACTGAACATGTAATACGTACGTATGTATATAACTTTTTCAGTCCGCGAATATGGGTTGCTCGGCGAAGCTGTGCCCATATTAATTCGCCCACAACCTAGTCCTCTTCTTTTTTGAACCTAGCCCCCATATTAAGCATTTTTAAGACTAGTCCTCTCTTTTTTTACAACCTCACCACCACCCATATTACTTTTTCATGCTCCAGAGGAGCATATTTATTACTTGTATAATATATCACCATACTTTTGGTTCGAATTCGAAACTTCAATTTTTTGCACTTGGCAACAGTTAGTTTGCGTTTGGTTTTTTCCAGGTGAATAACGTTTTTCGAAAGTGCACTGTCTAGCGAAGTGTTGGAACGTTGTGGGCCATTTTGGTCCAATACTGCTGTTATACGTTGGTAGACAGTATCCCCCATGCCACTGGCGGATCCAGGATTTCGTGACGGGGGGGGCGGTAAAATTTTTTCAGCGGGGGGTCTGGGGGGCGGTGCCCCCCAGAAGTTGAAGAAATTTTTTGTTTTTGCAATAAAATTGGTCTTCGGATCTTTAATTCTTTTCATACAGAAGAACTGAGAAAATTTTTTAAAATTCTTGACATTTTAGGCAAAAATGGTAATTTTCTCCGAAAAATCGGACGCATTTCAAGTTTTTCTTCATAAATGCAATGAATACGTATAACGTTTAAAATTGGAAAATTCGCGCCAAAGGCGTGAAATTTTTTGGTTTTTACCTTTTTCTTAGTTTGCTCCTTAATTTTTCCTACCTTCGAATCGCGACGGGGGGGGGGCGGCCCCCCGCCCCTCCCTGGATCCGCCCCTGCCCCATGCTACCTTTTTTGGTTGGCACCTGGCCAATTTTGGCTCTGTGCAAAGGCCCCAAAGTCGGACTTTCACTATTTTGGCACTTTGGTTGTGGTGGACTTTTTTCACAGGCTAGCAGCTAGATCGGTTTGGTTTATTTTATTTGAATATTTCGGCCAATGCACACAAAGTAACGAGGGGATTTTTTAATTTCGCTCTGTAACTTTCAGGAGATATACATATAAGCCCAAACTTTGAATTATTTCACCTATTTTGGCGAAATGTTTCAAAGTCCCACTTTCACTAGAAATGGCCTAAAAGTCATTAAAAATGGCGTTTTTCGGCTCTCTGGTCGTACCCATCCATAGTAAGTCGGAAGGAATCCTATAGCCCCCCCTAGGAACGTTTGCAGCGAGTAATAGCCAGGAGTCGCCTGACGAAGAGACCACGCCGGTCTCGAAACCGGTCGCGTGAATAACGTTGGTTAGATTTCTGGGTGTCCACGTTTTGATATTTTCCTATTCTCATTGATATCTGTGTATCCCCTGTGGACCGTGGACTGGTGTCTGTTTTGACCCTTTATTGTTGTGGGGTAAAAGGTGGTGTGGGTGGAAGAGGGGGGGGGGGGGGAACCTGTGGGTGTGACCCAAAGGGGTAGGGGGGGGCCCCCGGGGGGGGGGGAAAGAAGAGTAGGGGGGGGTGAGAGGGGGTGGGGGAACTGTGATAACCACAGTGGAGGGGGGGGGGGGGGGATCCTAGGGGTGTATATGGGGAAAAAAAATTAGGTGGATAAAATAATGGGGCGGTGGTTTTAGGCTATGGTGGGGGACTTAAAGGGGAGGGAAAGAAGAAAAGCCGGGGGGGAAAGAGATGGGGGGGGGGGGGGGGGGGGGACTAGTTTTGGTGTTGGGGGGGGGTGGGGGGAGGGGGGTGGGGGAGGAATAGGGGGGGGGGGGGAAGGGGGGCGCGGTGGGGGGGGAGAGGAGTAATATGGGGGAGTAAAAAATGTGGAGGGTGGGTGGTGGTGGGTGAGGGGTCCGAGGACAGGTAGAATGTAAAGGAGGAGTAAGCGGGGCGCATAAAGAAAGGTAAGTATAATATATATATATATATATATATATATATAAAAAGAGGGAGGAAGGAAGGGTGGGGTGGGTGGGGGGGGGAGGTGGGAAGTGGGGGGGGGAGGACGGGGGAAAGTTAACAAGTAGGGAAAAATGCCCTAGACGGGCATGCAGAGTGTAGAATAGGGAAGGAGGCAGGGCGGAAAAATGCCAATAGATTTTGCAGTCGGCGCTGAAAATGAAAGAAACTAGGGTTCAGCGCCGAATAGGGAATGCAGTCGGCGCTGAAAATGATAGAAACTAGGTTCAGCGCCGAATAGGGAATGCAGTCGGCGCTGAAAATGATAGAAACTAGGGTTCAGTGCCGAATAGGGAATGCAGTCGGCGCTGAAAATGATAGAAACTAGGTTCAGCGCCGAATAGGGAATGCAGTCGGCGCTGAAAATGATAGAAACTAGGTTCAGCGCCGAATAGGGACGGCTGTCGGGCCATGTTGCGTGGAACAGGCACTTTCTCCGTCCATCCTATTCGCGTGAACTGCTCAGCACGAGTCGCTTAAAGGCTAAATTACCATACAATTGTACAGCGTAAACAAATCAGCCCTCGGAAATGGACACTTAAACTTCAAATTATGGATCTTTTGCTCAAACTATAAAATTCATAGCCCCTTTTTAGCTTAGACATAGGGCTTCCAATCACACGGCTACGAATAGAAAGACGTTGATAGAACTACCTTTTATTAGAACTCCTCTTTCTTTTACTTCTACCACGGCTTTAGTTATTGTTTATGTATTAGTATCAATCTATTATTTATTTACGAAAATAGAGTTATCTTGCAAAACAGTTACAATAATAATAAATTATAGAAACAATTAAAACCGTCATTTGCAACCTAGCACCTCGGTGCGGTTGAAATATTCTTAGTTAAGGTACACATCTCAATTTATTCTCAACACGCACCGCTCGAGATTTATCATCACAGAATCCGTATATAGTCATCTGAACTTGTCCACAGTGCTCTAAGTTTCGCAGTTCACGCGAATAGGATGGACGGAGAAAGTGCCTGTTCCACGCAACATGGCCCGACAGCCGTCCCTATTCGGCGCTGAACCTAGTTTCTATCATTTTCAGCGCCGACTGCATTCCCTATTCGGCGCTGAACCTAGTTTCTATCATTTTCAGCGCCGACTGCATTCCCTATTCGGCACTGAACCCTAGTTTCTATCATTTTCAGCGCCGACTGCATTCCCTATTCGGCGCTGAACCTAGTTTCTATCATTTTCAGCGCCGACTGCATTCCCTATTCGGCGCTGAACCCTAGTTTCTTTCATTTTCAGCGCCGACTGCAAAATCTATTGGCATTTTTCCGCCCTGCCTCCTTCCCTATTCTACACTCTGCATGCCCGTCTAGGGCATTTTTCCCTACTTGTTTCCAGCATTTTTCCGCTGTAGCGCAACTGATAGCCTCTCCCAAACTCGCCACACAACAACTAAGCTAACCCATACGGCCAGGAAGCTAAACTCGGCTTCCTGACAGTAAAAAGCTCCAAAACACCGTTGTAGGAATTACATACAATGTAAAAAATGTGTAAAAACGCAATTGTTTCTGCATCAGAAAACGTTTACAGAGGGGTTGTCGGAAAACAGGACGACGGGGGCCGAACTCCCACCGGGGGGGCGTCGCGGTGCGTGGGGCTCGAAAAATTTGAAGAAGCGCAATTGTTGCGGCATCAGAAAACGTTTACAGAGGGGTTATCGGAAAACAGGACGACGAGGGGGGCGAACTTCCACTGGGGGGGGGGGGAGCCGTCGCGGTGCGTGGGGTTCGGAAAATTTAAAAACGCTATTGTTTTAGAAAAAGTTTTCCGGAAAACAGGAAGAAGGGGACCGAACTCCTACGGGGGGGGGGTCGTCGCGGTGCGTGGGGTTCGGAAAATTTAAAAAACGCAATTGTTTCTGCATCAGAAAACGTTTACAGAGGGGTTATCAGAAAAGAGGATGACGGGGGCCGATCTCCCACGGGGGGGGGGGGGGGTCGTCGCGCTGCGTGGGGTTCGGAAAATTTGAAAAAACGCAATTGATTCTGCATCAGAAAACGTTTATATACAAAGGGTTTACCGAAACACAGGAAGTCGGGGGGCCGAACTCCCACCGGGGGGGGCGAGGGCGTCGTCGTGCTTCGTGGGGTTCGGAAAATTTGAAAAAACGCAATTGTTTCTGCATCAGAAAACGTTTATATACAAAGGGTTTACCGAAAAACAGGAAGACGGGGGGCCGAACTCCCACCGGGGGGGGGGGAGGGCGTCGTCGTGCATCGTGGGGTTCGGAAAATTTGAAAAACGCAATTGTTTCTGCATCAGAAAACGTTTACAGAGGGGTTATCAGAAAACAGGATGACGGGGGCCGATCTCCCACGGGGGGGTCGTCGCGGTGCGTGGGGTACGGGAAATTTGTAAAAACGCAATTGTTTTTGCATCAGAAAACGTTTACAGAGGGGTTATCGGAAAACAGGACGACGGGGGGCAGAACTCCCACCGGGGGGGGGGGGGTAATCGCGGTGCGTGGGATTCGCAAAATCTGAAAAAACGCAATTGATTCTGCATCAGAAAACGTTTATATACAAAGGGTTTACCGAAACACAGGAAGTCGGGGGGCCGAACTCCCACCGGGGGGGGGGGGGAGGGCGTCGTCGCGCTTCGAGGGGTTCGGAAAATTTGAAAAAACGCAATTGTTTCTGCAGTAGAAGTCGTTTACAGAGGGGTTATCGAAAAACAGGACGACGGGGGGGGCGAACTCCTACCGGGGGGGGCGGTCGTCGCGGTGCGCGGGGTACGGGAAATTTAAAAAAGCGCAATTGTTTCTGCATCAGAAAACGTTTACAGAGGGGTTATCAGAAAACAGGATGACGGGGGGCCGATCTCCCACGGGGGGGGGTCGTCGCGGTGCGTGGGGTACGGGAAATTTGTAAAAACGCAATTGTTTTTGCATCAGAAAACGTTTACAGAGGGGTTATCGGAAAACAGGACGACGGGGGGCAGAACTCCCACCGGGGGGGGGGGTAATCGCGGTGCGTGGAATTCGCAAAATCTGAAAAAACGCAATTGATTCTGCATCAGAAAACGTTTATATACAAAGGGTTTACCGAAACACAGGAAGTCGGGGGGCCGAACTCCCACCGGGGGGGGGAGGGCGTCGTCGCGCTTCGAGGGGTTCGGAAAATTTCAAAAAACGCAATTGTTTCTGCATCAGAAAACGTTTACAGAGGGGTTATCGAAAACCATGATGACGGGTGGCCGAACATCCACCGGGGGGCGGGGCGTCACGGTGCGGGGGGTTCGGAAACTTTGTAAAAACGCAATTGTTTCTGCAGCAGAAGTCGTTTACAGAGGGGTTATCGAAAAACAGGACGACGGGGGGGGCGAACTCCTACGGGGGGGGGGGTCGTCGCGGTGCGCGGGGTACGGAAAATTTAAAAAAACGCAATTGATTCTGCATCAGAAAACGTTTCCAGAGGGGTTATCAGAAAACAGGATGACGGGGACCGATCTCCCACCGGGGGGGGGGGGGGTTGTCGCGGTGCGTGGGGTGCGGAAAATTTGTAAAAACGCAACAGTTTCTGCATCAGAAAACGTTTATATACAAAGGGTTTACCGAAAAACAGGAAGACGGGGGGCCGAACTCCTACCGGGGGGGGGGGGGGAGGGCGTCGTCGTGCTTCGTGGGGTTCGGAAAATTTGAAAAAACGCAATTGTTTCTGCATCAGAAAACGTTTACAGAGGGGTTATCAGAAAACAGGAAAACGGGGACCGAAATCCCACGGGGGGGGGTCGTCGCGGTGCGTGGGGTACGGAAAATTTGAAAAAACGCAATTGTTTCTGCATCAGAAAACGTTTACAGAGAGGTTATCAGAAAAGAGGATGACGGGGGCCGATCTCCCACGGGGGGGGTCGTCGCGCTGCGTGGGGTTCGGAAAATTTGAAAAAACGCAATTGTTCTGCATCAGATAAACGTTTATATACAAAGGGTTTACCGAAAAACAGGAAGACGGGGGGCCGAACTCCCACCGGGGGGGGGGGAGGGCGTCGTCGTGCTTCGTGGGGTTCGGAAAATTTGAAAAACGCAATTGTTTCTGCATCAGAAAACGTTTACAGAGGGGTTATCAGAAACAGGATGACGGGGGGCCGATCTCCCACGGGGGGGGGGGTCGTCGCGGTGCGTGGGGTACAGGAAATTTGTAAAAACGCAATTTTTTTGCATCAGAAAACGTTTACAGAGGGGTTATCGGAAAACAGGACGACGGGGGGCCGATCTCCCACCGGGGGGGGGAAATCGCGGTGCGTGGGATTCGCAAAATCTGAAAAAACGCAATTGATTCTGCATCAGAAAACGTTTATATACAAAGGGTTTACCGAAACACAAGAAGTCGGGGGGCCGAACTCCCACCGGGGGGGGAGGGCGTCGTCGCGCTTCGAGGGGATCGGAAAATTTGAAAAAACGCAATTATTTCTGCATCAGAAAACGTTTACAGAGGGGTTATCAGAAAAGAGGATGACGGGGGCCGATCTCCCACGGGGGGGGGGGGTTCACCGCGCTGCGTGGGGTTCGGAAAATTTGAAAAAACGCAATTGTTTCTGCATCAGAAAACGTTTACAGAGGGATTATCGGAAACCAGGATGACGGGTGACCGAACAGCCACCGGGGGGGGGGGGGGTCGTCGCGGTGCGTGGGGTTCGGAAAATTTAAAAAACGCAATTGTTTCTGCATCAGAAAACGTTTACAGAGAGGTTATCAGAAGAGAGGATGACGGGGGCCGATCTCCCACGGGGGGGGGGGTCGTCGCGCTACGTGGGGTTCGGAAAATTTGAAAAAACGCAATTGTTTCTGCATCAGATAAACGTTTATATACAAAGGGTTTACCGAAAAACAGGAAGACGGGGGGCCGAACTCCCACCGGGGGGGAGGGCGTCGTCGTGCTTCGTGGGGTTCGGAAAATTTGAAAAACGCAATTGTTTCTGCATCAGAAAACGTTTACAGAGGGGTTATCAGAAAACAGGATGACGGGGGGCCGATCTCCCACGGGGGGGGTCGTCGCGGTGCGTGGGGTACAGGAAATTTGTAAAAACGCAATTGTTTTTGCATCAGAAAACGTTTACAGAGGGGTTATCGGAAAACAGGACGACGGGGGGCCGATCTCCCACCGGGGGGGGGGGGGGGAATCGCGGTGCGTGGGATTCGAAAAATATGAAAAAACGCAATTGATTCTGCATCAGAAAACGTTTATATACAAAGGGTTTACCGAAAAACAGGAAGTCGGGGGGCCGAACTCCCACCGGGGGGGGGGGAGGGCGTCGTCGCGCTTCGAGGGGTTCGGAAAATTTGAAAAAACGCAATTGTTTCTGCATCAGAAAACGTTTACAGAGGGGTTATCAGAAAAGAGGATGACGGGGGCCGATCTCCCACGGGGGGGGGGGGGGGTTGGGCGCGCTGCGTGGGGTTCGGAAAATTTGAAAAAACGCAATTGTTTCTGCATCAAAAAACGTTTACAGAGGGATTATCGGAAACCAGGATGACGGGTGGCCGAACAGCCACCGGGGGGGGGTCGTCGCGCTTCGTGGGGTTCGGAAAATTTGAAAAAACGCAATTGTTTCTGCATCAGAAAACGTTTATATACAAAGGGTTTACAGAAAAACAGGAAGACGGGGGGCCGAACTCCCACCGGGGGGGTGGGCGTCGTCGTGGTTGGTGGGGTTCGGAAAATTTGAAAAACGCAATTGTTTCTGCATCAGAAAACGTTTACAGAGGGGTTATCAGAAAACAGGATGACGGGGGCCGATCTCCCACCGGGGGGGGGGTTGTCGCGGTGCGTGGGGTACGGAAAATTTGTAAAAACGCAATTGTTTCTGCATCAGAAAACGTTTACAGAGGGGTTATCGCATAACAGAACGACGGGGGACTGGACTCCCAGGGGGGGGGGGTTGGTCGTCGCGGTGCGTGGGGTTCGGAAACTTTGAAAAAACGCAATTGTTTCTGCATCAGAAAACGTTTATATTCAAAGGGTTTATCGGAAAACAGGAAGACATGGGGCCGTACTCCCACCGGGGGAGGGGGTCGTCGCGGTGCGTGGGGTTCGGAAAATTTGAAAAAACGCAATTGTTTCTGCATCAGAAAACGTTTACAGAGGGGTTATCAGAAAACAGGATGACGGGGGCCGATCTCCCACGGGGGGGGGGGGTCGTCGCGGTGCGTGGGGTTCGGAAAATTTGTAAAAACGCAATTGTTTCTGCATCAGAAAACGTTTACAGAGGGGTTATCAGAAAACAGGATGACGGGGGCCGATCTCCCACCGGGGGGGGGGGGAATCGCGGTGCGTGGGGTTCGCAAAATCTGAAAAAACGCAATTGATTCTGCATCAGAAAACGTTTATTACAAAGGGTTTACCGAAACACAGGAGCGGGGGCCCGAACTCCCACCGGGGGGGGGGGGGTCGCGTCGGGGGTTCGGAAAATTTGAAAACGCAATTGTTTCTGCATCGAAAACGTTTACAGAGGGGTTTCGGGGGGCGAGGGGGCCGACTCCACGGGGGGGGGGGTCGTCGCGCTGCGTGGGGTTCGGAAAATTTGAAAAAACGCAATTGTTCTGCATCAGAAAACGTTTACAGAGGGGTTATCGGAAAACAGGAGACGGGGCCGAACTCCCACCGGGGGGGGGAGGGCGTCGTCGCGGTGCGTGGGGTTCGGAAAATTTAAAAAACGCAATTGTTTCTGCATCAGAAAACGTTTACAGAGGGGTTATCAGAAAAGAGGATGACGGGGGCCGATCTCCCACGGGGGGGGTCGTCGCGCTGCGTGGGGTTCGGAAAATTTGAAAAAACGCAATTGATTCTGCATCAGAAAACGTTTATATACAAAGGGTTTACCGAAACACAGGAAGTCGGGGGGCCGAACTCCCACCGGGGGGGGAGGGCGTCGTCGTGCTTCGTGGGGTTCGGAAAATTTGAAAAAACGCAATTGTTTCTGCATCAGAAAACGTTTATATACAAAGGGTTTACCGAAAAACAGGAAGACGGGGGGCCGAACTCCCACCGGGGGGGGGGAGGGCGTCGTCGTGCATCGTGGGGTTCGGAAAATTTGAAAAACGCAATTGTTTCTGCATCAGAAAACGTTTACAGAGGGGTTATCAGAAAACAGGATGACGGGGGCCGATCTCCCACGGGGGGGTCGTCGCGGTGCGTGGGGTACGGGAAATTTGTAAAAACGCAATTGTTTTTGCATCAGAAAACGTTTACAGAGGGGTTATCGGAAAACAGGACGACGGGGGGCAGAACTCCCACCGGGGGGGGGGGGGGGGGAATCGCGGTGCGTGGGATTCGCAAAATCTGAAAAAACGCAATTGATTCTGCATCAGAAAACGTTTATATACAAAGGGTTTACCGAAACACAGGAAGTCGGGGGGCCGAACTCCCACCGGGGGTGGGGGAGGGCGTCGTCGCGCTTCGAGGGGTTCGGAAAATTTGAAAAAACGCAATTGTTTCTGCAGTAGAAGTCGTTTACAGAGGGGTTATCGGAAAACAGGACGACGGGGGGGGGGCGAACTCCTACCGGGGGAGGGGGGTCGTCGCGGTGCGTGGGGTACGGAAAATTTAAAAAACGCAATTGTTTTTGCATCAGAAAACATTTACAGAGGGGTTATCAGAAAACAGGATGACGGGGGGCCGATCGCCCACGGGGGGGGGGGGGTCGTCGCGGTGCGGGGGGTTCGGGAAATTTGTAAAAACGCAATTGTTTTTGCATCAGAAAACGTTTACAGAGGGGTTATCGGAAAACAGGACGACGGGGGGCAGAACTCCCACCGGGGGGGGGGGGTAATCGCGGTGCGTGGAATTCGCAAAATCTGAAAAAACGCAATTGATTCTGCATCAGAAAACGTTTATATACAAAGGGTTTACCGAAACACAGGAAGTCGGGGGGCCGAACACCCCCCCGGGGGGGGGGGAGGGCGTCGTCGCGCTTCGAGGGGTTCGGAAAATTTCAAAAAACGCAATTGTTTCTGCATCAGAAAACGTTTACAGAGGGGTTATCGAAAACCATGATGACGGGTGGCCGAACATCCACCGGGGGGCGGGGCGTCACGGTGCGGGGGGTTCGGAAACTTTGTAAAAACGCAATTGTTTCTGCAGCAGAAGTCGTTTACAGAGGGGTTATCGAAAAACAGGACGACGGGGGGGGGCGAACTCCTACGGGGGGGGGTCGTCGCGGTGCGCGGGGTACGGAAAATTTAAAAAAACGCAATTGATTCTGCATCAGAAAACGTTTCCAGAGGGGTTATCAGAAAACAGGATGACGGGGACCGATCTCCCACCGGGGGGGGGGGGGGGGTTGTCGCGGTGCGTGGGGTGCGGAAAATTTGTAAAAACGCAACAGTTTCTGCATCAGAAAACGTTTATATACAAAGGGTTTACCGAAAAACAGGAAGACGGGGGGCCGAACTCCTACCGGGGGGGGGGAGGGCGTCGTCGTGCTTCGTGGGGTTCGGAAAATTTGAAAAAACGCAATTGTTTCTGCATCAGAAAACGTTTACAGAGGGGTTATCAGAAAACAGGAAAACGGGGACCGAAATCCCACGGGAGGGGCCGTCGCGGTGCGTGGGGTACGGAAAATTTGAAAAAACGCAATTGTTTCTGCATCAGAAAACGTTTACAGAGAGGTTATCAGAAAAGAGGATGACGGGGGCCGATCTCCCACGGGGGGGGGGGGTCGTCGCGCTGCGTGGGGTTCGGAAAATTTGAAAAAACGCAATTGTTCTGCATCAGATAAACGTTTATATACAAAGGGTTTACCGAAAAACAGGAAGACGGGGGGCCGAACTCCCACCGGGGGGGGAGGGCGTCGTCGTGCTTCGTGGGGTTCGGAAAATTTGAAAAACGCAATTGTTTCTGCATCAGAAAACGTTTACAGAGGGGTTATCAGAAACAGGATGACGGGGGGCCGATCTCCCACGGGGGGGGGTCGTCGCGGTGCGTGGGGTACAGGAAATTTGTAAAAACGCAATTTTTTTGCATCAGAAAACGTTTACAGAGGGGTTATCGGAAAACAGGACGACGGGGGGCCGATCTCCCACCGGGGGGGGGGGGGGGGAAATCGCGGTGCGTGGGATTCGCAAAATCTGAAAAAACGCAATTGATTCTGCATCAGAAAACGTTTATATACAAAGGGTTTACCGAAACACAAGAAGTCGGGGGGCCGAACTCCCACCGGGGGGGGGGAGGGCGTCGTCGCGCTTCGAGGGGATCGGAAAATTTGAAAAAACGCAATTATTTCTGCATCAGAAAACGTTTACAGAGGGGTTATCAGAAAAGAGGATGACGGGGGCCGATCTCCCACGGGGGGGGGTTCACCGCGCTGCGTGGGGTTCGGAAAATTTGAAAAAACGCAATTGTTTCTGCATCAGAAAACGTTTACAGAGGGATTATCGGAAACCAGGATGACGGGTGACCGAACAGCCACCGGGGGGGGGGGGGTCGTCGCGGTGCGTGGGGTTCGGAAAATTTAAAAAACGCAATTGTTTCTGCATCAGAAAACGTTTACAGAGAGGTTATCAGAAGAGAGGATGACGGGGGCCGATCTCCCACGGGGGGGGTCGTCGCGCTACGTGGGGTTCGGAAAATTTGAAAAAACGCAATTGTTTCTGCATCAGATAAACGTTTATATACAAAGGGTTTACCGAAAAACAGGAAGACGGGGGGCCGAACTCCCACCGGGGGGGAGGGCGTCGTCGTGCTTCGTGGGGTTCGGAAAATTTGAAAAACGCAATTGTTTCTGCATCAGAAAACGTTTACAGAGGGGTTATCAGAAAACAGGATGACGGGGGGCCGATCTCCCACGGGGGGGGGGGTCGTCGCGGTGCGTGGGGTACAGGAAATTTGTAAAAACGCAATTGTTTTTGCATCAGAAAACGTTTACAGAGGGGTTATCGGAAAACAGGACGACGGGGGGCCGATCTCCCACCGGGGGGGGGGGAATCGCGGTGCGTGGGATTCGCAAAATCTGAAAAAACGCAATTGATTCTGCATCAGAAAACGTTTATATACAAAGGGTTTACCGAAAAACAGGAAGTCGGGGGGCCGAACTCCCACCGTGGGGGGGGAGGGCGTCGTCGCGCTTCGAGGGGATCGGAAAATTTGAAAAAACGCAATTGTTTCTGCATCAGAAAACGTTTACAGAGGGGTTATCAGAAAAGAGGATGACGGGGGCCGATCTCCCACGGGGGGGGGGGGTTCGTCGCGCTGCGTGGGGTTCGGAAAATTTGAAAAAACGCAATTGTTTCTGCATCAGAAAACGTTTACAGAGGGATTATCGGAAACCAGGATGACGGGTGGCCGAACAGCCACCGGGGGGGGGGGTCGTCGCGGTGCGTGGGGTTCGGAAAATTTAAAAAACGCAATTGTTTCTGCATCAGAAAACGTTTACAGAGAGGTTATCAGAAAAGAGGATGACGGGGGCCGATCTCCCACGGGGGGGGGGGGTCGTCGCGCTGCGTGGGGTTCGGAAAATTTGAAAAAACGCAATTGTTTCTGCATCAGATAAACGTTTATATACAAAGGGTTTACCGAAAAACAGGAAGACGGGGGGCCGAACTCCCACCGGAGGGGGGAGGGCGTCGTCGTGCTTCGTGGGGTTCGGAAAATTTGAAAAACGCAATTGTTTCTGCATCAGAAAACGTTTACAGAGGGGTTATCAGAAAACAGGATGACGGGGGGCCGATCTCCCACGAGGGGGGGGTCGTCGCGGTGCGTGGGGTACAGGAAATTTGTAAAAACGCAATTGTTTTTGCATCAGAAAACGTTTACAGCGGGGTTATCGGAAAACAGGATGACGGGGGCCGATCTCCCACCGGGGGGGGGGGGAATCGCGGTGCGTGGGGTTCGCAAAATCTGAAAAAACGCAATTGATTCTGCATCAGAAAACGTTTATATACAAAGGGTTTACCGAAACACAGGAAGTCGGGGGGCCGAACTCCCACCGGGGGGGGGGAGGGCGTCGTCGCGCTTCGAGGGGATCGGAAAATTTGAAAAAACGCAATTGTTTCTGCATCAGAAAACGTTTACAGAGGGGTTATCAGAAAAGAGGATGACGGGGGCCGATCTCCCACGGGGGGGGGGGTTCGTCGCGCTGCGTGGGGTTCGGAAAATTTGAAAAAACGCAATTGTTTCTGCATCAGAAAACGTTTACAGAGGGGTTATCGGAAAACAGGATGACGGGGGGCCGATCGCCCACGGGAGGGGGTCGTCGCGGTGCGTGGGGTTCGGAAAATTTAAAAAACGCAATTGTTTCTGCATCAGAAAACGTTTACAGAGAGGTTATCAGAAAAGAGGATGACGGGGGCCGATCTCCCACGGGGGGGGGACCGTCGCGCTGCGTGGGGTTCGGAAAATTTGAAAAAACGCAATTGTTTCTGCATCAGATAAACGTTTATATACAAAGGGTTTACCGAAAAACAGGAAGACGGGGGGCCGAACTCCCACCGGGGGGGGAGGGCGTCGTCGTGCTTCGTGGGGTTCGGAAAATTTGAAAAACGCAATTGTTTCTGCATCAGAAAACGTTTACAGAGGGGTTATCAGAAAACAGGATGACGGGGGCCGATCTCCCACGGGGGGGGGGGTCGTCGCGGTGCGTGGGGTACAGGAAATTTGTAAAAACGCAATTGTTTTTGCATCAGAAAACGTTTACAGCGGGGTTATCGGAAAACAGGATGACGGGGGCCGATCTCCCACCTGGGGGGGGGGGGCAAACGCGGTGCGTGGGGTTCGCAAAATCTGAAAAAACGCAATTGATTCTGCATCAGAAAACGTTTATATACAAAGGGTTTACCGAAACACAGGATGACGGGGGCCGATCTTCCACGGGGGGGGGGTTCGTCGCGCTGCGTGGGGTTCGGAAAATTTGAAAAAACGCAATTGTTTCTGCATCAGATAAACGTTTATATACAAAGGGTTTACCGAAACACAGGAAGTCGGGGGGCCGAACTCCCACCGGGGGGGGGAGGGCGTCGTCGCGCTTCGAGGGGATCGGAAAATTTGAAAAAACGCAATTGTTTCTGCATCAGAAAACGTTCACAGAGGGGTTATCAGAAAAGAGGATGACGGGGGCCGATCTTCCACGGGGGGGGGTTCGTCGCGCTGCGTGGGGTTCGGAAAATTTGAAAAAACGCAATTGTTTCTGCATCAGATAAACGTTTATATACAAAGGGTTTACCGAAAAACAGGAAGACGGGGGCCGAACTCCCACCGGAGGGGGGAGGGCGTCGTCGTGCTTCGTGGGGTTCGGAAAATTTGAAAAACGCAATTGTTTCTGCATCAGAAAACGTTTACAGAGGGGTTATCAGAAAACAGGATGACGGGGGCCGATCTCCCGGACGCTTTGCTCAGAAAACGTTTACAGAGGGGTTATCAGAAAACAGGATGACGGGGGCCGATCTCCCACCGGGGGGGGGGGGTTGTCGCGGTGCGTGGGGTGCGGAAAATTTGTAAAAACGCAATTGTTTCTGCATCAGAAAACGTTTATATACAAAGGGTTTACCGAAAAACAGGAAGACGGGGGGCCGAACTCCCACCGGGGGGGGGGAGGGCGTCGTCGTGCTTCGTGGGGTTAGGAAAATTTGAAAAAACGCAATTGTTTCTGCATCAGAAAACGTTTACAGAGAGGTTATCAGAAAACAGGATGACGGGGGCCGAGAGGGTCGTCGCGCTGCGTGGGGTTCGGAAAATTTGAAAAAACGCAAGTTTTTCTGCATCAGAAAATGTTTACAGAGGGGTTATCGAAAACCATGATGACGGGTGGCTGAACATCCACCGGGGGGGGGGGGGGGGAATAAACGCATTTTCTGCTCGAAATTTTACAAGGGTAGAAAAATGATGACGGGTGGCTGAACATCCACCGGGGGGGGGCGTCACGGTGCGGGGGGGTTCGGAAACTTTGTAAAAACGCAATTGTTTCTGCAGCAGAAGTCGTTTACAGAGGGGTTATCGAAAAACAGGACGACGGGGGGGGGCGAACTCCTACGGGGGCGGGGGTCGTCGCGGTGCGCGGAGTACGGGAAATTTAAAAAAACGCAATTGATTCTGCATCAGAAAACGTTTCCAGAGGGGTTATCAGAAAACAGGATGACGGGGGCCGATCTCCCACCGGGGGGGGGGTTGTCGCGGTGCGTGGGGTACGGAAAATTTGTAAAAATGCAATTGTTTCTGCATCAGAAAACGTTTATATACAAAGGGTTTACCGAAAAACAGGAAGACGGGGGGCCGAACTCCCACCGGGGGGGGGGGAGGGCGTCGTCGCGTTTCGTGGGGTTCGGAAGATTTGAAAAAACGTCATTGTTTCTGCATCAGAAAACGTTTACAGAGGGGTTATCAGAAAACAGGATGACGGGGGCCGATCTCCCACGGGGGGAGGTCGTCGCGGTGCGTGGGGTACGGGAAATTTGTAAAAACGCAATTGATCCTGCATCAGAAAACGTTTATATACAAAGGGTTTACAGAAAAACAGGAAGACGG
>JASAND010018870.1:0-20156 GCA_030248195.1 Trissonchulus latispiculum
CATAATCTGCGCAGGATCTGCGCAGCCTTGTTTTACACGGTCATTCGACCATTTTCACTCATATTATAGGGGTCGCTACCGCGACCCCTATGATACGTACATTATTGAATCAGCCAGTTTTGTAATCCAGAATTTTGTCAGCTATCGGCACGAAATTTTTCCAAATTTTAGTTGGTTTTTTTCCAACAGCATAACTTACCTACCACCAGTTTGTCATGTGCGCATGCTTCTCTCACCTCCAGTTTTTGAACTGGAATAGGCCCACAGTTTTCGTCAACATCAGAAGAATCCACTGAGCTTGCCGTCCCAGCACGCTCGACTGGATGAACCATTTGTCCTGCGCCATTAGCTGAACCTGTTGTCGGAGATATTGGAGCCATTCTTGCGCTTCGATATTCTCAAACGAGTACAAGTTTACCACTTTTTTTAAAGTGAAAGACACTGAAAGCAAACCTTTATTGACTATGTCTGCTATTCCTTCTTTCTTTCCTACATTCTCCGGATTTCAGCCCCCAAGTATATACATGCATACACTGTATATACGTATATACATGTATGTATATATGTATATATGTATGTATGTATATATGTATATTAGGGATCGACCGGATCCAAAATTTAGTCGGATCCGGATCCAGTTTGAATCCGAATCTAGTCACCAAAATACATGTAAATTTTCGAAATTTTGTTCTTTGATTTTATCAATGTTTATGGCGTTTTTCGGGATTTGATAATGTTCTAAGGCTGGTAGTGAATTTATTTAATAAGTTTCAACAATTTTGCTTTGTTTAATGCTGCAAATGACTTAAGGTGGTGGTATCCTTTTGTGCAGTGCTTTTGTGGTGATTTTTTTGAAACGCTATAACTTTCGAAAGGTTGGGAGTTGCAAAGAGCTTTATACATCGTTTTAAAGCTTATTATCTGTACATTCACGTCAGCTTACAGAACTGGCAAAATTAGCAAAAAAATAGCAGAAATTTTCTGACAAGCTGACATCTAACAGGATGAATATAGACCAAAAGTTTTTGAACATCGATTTCTCAAAACTGAAGAATCGGCCAAACGTTCTTTTTGTGCCACGATATGAAGGACATATGGGCCGAGGGACGTTTTTTTTGGATTTGGCTCAGCAGGTCATAACGGTCGAGAAAATCGGCCAAATGCACAGTAACATGAAATTTCGCAACTTCGCATTGAGTTTTCTTGCTACTCAATATGTTTTAGCCCAAACCAAGAAAAACGTCCCTCCGCAGAAGTGCGAATTTCGATTCTGCCGAAAATCTCCGGAATCCGTGTGTAGTTTTTGAGAAATCGATGTTCAAACAAAATAATCGCAGTTTTGCCAAAATGGTTTTTCGGCCAAATCTCTAGCTGAAAGCGATAAAGTCCGGCTAATAGGCATTCATAAAATGTGCATTTGGACGATGTATCGATTGAGTATAACTAAGCCAATTTTGTCCTTAATTTCCTGATTTCCTCGAAAATGGCCATTTTTTGACCTAAAAAGCAGTTTTTTGCTTATACTGACTTAACCACTGGAGATAGCTCAAAGGTTGTAAGAGCAAAAATGATCATTTTCGAGTCCTCTTTCCAGCCATACCAACCAATCCCGTGTCTTGTCTACCTACTGGGAGCTTAAGGCCAAAAACAAAGACTTTTTATCTTTTGTCCTAAGAATACGGGACTGGTCCTAAAATGTTAAAGAGCACGGAAATAGGTTATTTCGTAAGTTTTAGTCCTTTGCGTAAAGGATTAAAGCCGTAGGAGCCAAAAGTACCCGAAAGGAAACCAGCACCTTAAATACCCTACTAAACACCCACCACAGAATACAAAATACAGATTTAACCCCTCACAATTATAACCCCACAACGCAATAAAATCCTAGAATAATAACAAGAAAATCGGCCAAATGCACAGTAACACGAAATTTCGCAACTTCGCATTGAGTTTTCTTGCTACTCAATACGTTTTAGCCCAAACCAAGAAAAACGTCCCTCCGCAGAAGTGCGAATTTCGATTCTGCCGAAAATCTCCGGAATCCGTCGAGTAAATAGTTTTTGAGAAATCGATGTTCGAAACAAAATAATCGTAGTTTTGCCAAAATGGTTTTTCGACCAAATCTCTACCTGAAAGCAATAAGGTCCGGCTAATAGGCATTTATAAAATGTGCATTTGGACGATGTATCGATTGAGTATAACTAAGCCAATTTTGTCCTAAACATGTGCCAGTAATTTTGAAAAAACTGATTTCCTCGAAAATGGCCATTTTTTGACCCTAAAAACAGTTTTTTGCTTATACTGACTTAACCACTGGAGATAGCTCAAAGGTTGTAAGAGCAAAAATGTTTCTTTTCGAGTCCTCTTTCCAGCCATACCAACCAATCCCGTGTCTTGTCTACCTACTGGGAGCTTAAGGCCAAAAACCAAAACTTTCTTATCTTTTGGCCTAAGAATACGGGACTGGTCCTAAAATGTTAAAGAGCACGGAAATAAGTTATTTCGTAAGTTTTAGCCCTTTGCGTAAAGGATTAAAGCCGTAGGAGTCAAAAATACCCGAAAGGAAACCAGCACCTTAACAAACATTTAGCTTGAAAGAAACAATATTGGCTGTCTAACGAAGTTTTGAAAAAATTTCGTTTTCATTAAACATGTGAGACGAAATCGTTAGGATGAAAGTATCAGATCGGCTTACGTATGCTCGTACTTATTTATTTATGTATTCGGTATATTTCTGAAACGTCAGTATAGCAAGGTTCACAAAAAAAAAATCACCCCGAAAATTCACAAAAAAAAATCACCCACCTAGACGGCTAACAACAAGCCGCAGCCGGAAAATTTTTTGCATGGTAATAGCCACAAGTCCCAACCCCAACATATGTAAGTTTGGCTGCCGAGGCTCAACTCCTCCGACTAGGGTGCCCAAAATAGTCGACCCACCCAAAATCGGACCCTCGGACAACTCCGGACCAAAATTGAAATTTTTGCTGGTACTCACTATGGACTTTGCGCAGGTACCCCATATTATGCATGTGACATGTCCTAACTCTAGGCTATCCAACCATATATTGGATTCCCTGCCAGGTCCTCTGGGTTCGCCACCGGTGGGTGATTTTTTTTTTGTGAACAAGTTCACAAAAGAAAAATCACTATCAACTTTTTGTAAAATGCCTCTGGGGCAACCGCTAGGGTAAAACTAATGCCAAATTCGAGCTCAGCCACCCGGAAAACCTATATAGAGTATGTTTTAGGTACCTCAACCCCCTTCTGGCAGACGGTCCGGCCGATGGACCCGGCCCGGACCCTCCGGACCCAGGGGGTGGTCAGGATCACCTATCTGGGCAAAGGCTACCTAAAAACTAATGCCAAATTTGAATTCTACGCACCGAAAAACCTATATAGGCGAGTTTTTAGGCTTCTGGGACCTTGAAATAAAATTTTTGGTCAGTCACGTGACCCCGACCCAGGTCACGTGACCCTAGTCCAAGTCACGTGACCATTCCAGATACGAAATTACTCCGCCGAATTGTTTGTTCTGTGCTTACTAGAGCAATAGAACACAAAATAAGTGGATTCCTAGCTTCCTGGTATTAATAATAAAGGTCAAGCACATTGGTCTGGGTAGCCGCTTTGGACCCGGGGGCCGAGAACCAAAATTCGAAGTTCAGCCTGTTCAAAAAAAACTTGGGGGTCCAAATTTTTTTACGTAATAACACTATGGACTATGCTCTATTTATGCATGAAAAGAAAAATTTCCTAGCTATATCCTGAGATCAGATCCGGTGGTGATTTTTTTTTGTGAACGAGTGATTTTTTTTTGTGAATTCGTTCACAAAAAAAAAATCACAAAAATTTTTTATTACTCGCGCTACACGAGGGCTACCGGCATGAAATTTGCACCATATGTAGAGGGGGTCACTACCGTTCCATACGTACCAAAAGTTTTTCGATCGGACTTCATTTGCGAAATTGCCAGCAAAAATTCGATTTTTGATTTTTTTTTTGTGAACCTTGCTATATATACATACTCATTAAAATATTTAAATTTGCTAATCTATCTTACTGGAACCATCTTAAAAATTTAACTGAAGTTAAATTTTTTGAGTTTACAAGTCCGCTAAACTTACTTGTCTAATATATAATTTTGCAAGTTAATGATCAATGG
Source organism: Trissonchulus latispiculum (assembly GCA_030248195.1). Classification (NCBI taxonomy): domain Eukaryota; kingdom Metazoa; phylum Nematoda; class Enoplea; order Enoplida; family Ironidae; genus Trissonchulus; species Trissonchulus latispiculum. Next base: position 4,163 of record JASAND010018870.1, read on the forward strand.
TTAATCGCTGCAAGTAGACTTAAAATTTTGCTATTACCAAGAATGAATTTCAAGTAAACCGTTTTTATTTACTGCATTGTTTAAAAATTCAGAAAAGCACAAAAGTTCAAATTTCGAACACCCAACACGTCAAGGAGTCTGAAAGTTGCAAACCTTTTTAATTTTTTGTCTATAGATGTCTTAAAATAATCACTCGAGGAAGCCAATTTAACACTAATTTATAAAAAGTATATATAATTATAGAAAATAGAAATTCATTTAGCACGACATGCTTAAAGAAGTATTTAACAAAATATAAGTCGACTTATTTGGGTTCAGTTGAATTTTGAGATACGCGGGGGTCCGGGGGCGGGAGTCCCCAGTAAAAGCCACACCCTTAGCATGAAAAATTACTTCTAGAAATTAATTTAGAGCACTCCAGGCATTATATTTTATTTCAGTAATAAATTTCCTTTGGTTCGTTAACTGCAAAAAAGATCCGGATCCGGATATCCGGTCGATCATACGTATGAATATAAATACAATATATTATATAGATTTTCGATTTTATGCCATTTTTGGTCACTTTTTGGCCAAAAATCTGTGGGGGGTAGCAAAAATCTGAAAATCTGGGGGGGTCGCCAAAATTTGTCATTTTGGTGGGGGGTCCATCAACCTAGGTTTTTTTTTGGTCAAAAATAGCGTCGTTTGCAGAAATGAACAATAGTTTTGACGACGCCAAAATAAAAATGACGACAGAATGACCAAGCCAAAATGTGGAAGTAGCACTCAAATTTAACAAGAATGCAAAGTTTCTATTACGTTTTAACAGTGATTTTTCAAAAAATTCTCAAATTTTGAGGGCTGCCGCCCCCAAACCCCCGCTCTATATATATTGTCTTAGTGATGTTAAGGTTCGACGATGTTTGAACAGTCAATCAGTATATCTATTATATATACAAAGCCACAGGCTACGAGTCTTGATGCTACATACTTCAATTGCATTTTTTGATGCAAGTTTCTCATACCAATTTCGCTGAATATATATTTTCTTTAAAAACTTTCTCTTCGGATTATCTCAGCTATGTAGAATGGAATGAGAGCTTATATGACGTATGTACCAGGATAGGATGTTTAAGAACGTTTATTGCATAAATGTTATAAGTACTAGGGATGGATCTGGAGGGCAGCTCTGTCGTTGCGATTTGAAGGTAAGTAAAGGCAAACAGGAAAAAACACAAAAAAGGCATGTCATCAAAATTTCGTAAGCGCGTATATACGTATATATATACGCATATTTCCAACGTTTTTACAAAATTTTTGGATAGAAAAAGCTTAAAATGTCGTGCGAGTTTAGCAAAAAATTCTTATTTTTCCTTTCAAATAGGGTAAACTTTTAAAAAATTTCTTGTTTCTGCAAAATGAAAAGAATTAAAGATTTAAAGGACGATTTCATCTAAAAAGCAAAAAATTTCTTCAAATTCTGGGGGGCACCGCCCCCCAGACCCCCCACATTGTGTCGAGTTGTTCTCGTCATTGTTAATGCTCAAAGACATGATACATCGACACCAGATATATATATGTATTATATGAGTACGTTAGTTAGAATATATTCGCGATCGCGAGACAATGCGAAATATGAAGCAACACACGCCAACAAGGTAAAAATTCATCCAAAATTACGAATATAGCCTAAAATCATAACAAAACTGCATTTCTGCAAAACTTTATTTTTGACGTTGGACAAATAAAAATGGCCGAAGGCGCGAAAATTGGCCAAAAATAGGGTATTTTTAGGGTAAATTTTGCAAAAAATTTTCAAAAAGTCCCAAATTTTTGGCTTAATGTATATACTTGTTATTGCGAGAAATACAAGTTTTTAATAGTTTTATGGACTTTTTGACTGAATATTAGCCTTCTTTTGAACTTAGAAATACCTGGACAATCAAGTTTTACAGTTTAAAACCACTGTCTAATGTAAAAATTACTTCATGATTCGATATTTATTAGTATTACAAATGGCTAAAAATGCGATTTTTGACATAAAAATTGAAAAATTTTTTTGAGGGAGGGTTGGATGGGTCCTGGGGGGGGGGTTGGGGGTCTCCAGAGGGGGCCCCCCAGAAAATGTTGGGGGGGAGCCCCCCCCACCCCAAATCTCCGTTACACCTATGCACCTTAGGGATCGGATCCGGCTCCGGCTTCGGCTCCGGCTCCGGCCGGAATTACGACTTCCGGCTCCGGGTAACCGGAGCCGGAGGCAGAAGTGCCGGAGCCGGAGTTTCTGCCCAGCACGTAACACTGTTGTTCGTATTTAATTTATATTGAACTATGTCATCAAATTTTACTCCATTTAAAATAAAAGTGGCATTTTTTAAAAAATTCCGCACCGTAAGCGCGGGTGTTTGTAATTTTGATTTTATTTCTGACTGCGAAAGTAAATTGCACACTCAATTTGCGTTTATTTATATATGCTTTATCAAGTTACAATTATTTATTTATACGTATAGCCATGGGGGGAAAAAAACCCACATTTTCGGATTTTGGCTGGAACTTTTTTATTATAAGGGGTATCTGAGAACTTTATATACCATCGTACTTGGCGTACTTAGAACTTTCTTTTAAGCCTATTTGCACTTCTCTAGGTTGTACCGTTAGAGCGGTATAATGCAAAAAGTAGCGGGGGAAAAAAACCCAATGGGGGGAAAAAAACCCAAATGGGGGGAAAATAAACCCACCCCTCACAGGTCTTAAAAATTGTTCTATCGCAATTCTGACACTTCCAGTGTAAAATTCAACCCTTTTTTAGTTAGTATGAACCAAAAAACCCGATCTAAGTAGCTTTTATTGAGATCTCATGTGCCGTTGAAAATGCTGCATCAACTGGCCAGGTTTCATAAAGTTTAACACATAAACATAGGGCAATTTTTGAAAAATGCTAAAAATGATGTAATTTGATAAAACTTATTATTCTATCGTGTAGAGAATGGTTTTTTACGTAGAATTGCCTGTTAAAATCCACAATTGTACCTGTATTGGGTCCTCCAGCAGCGAAATGGCACTTTTAAGGTTTTTAGCCCCTAGCTAGCAAGGGAATCAAAATTGTCCGAATCTGACCGCATAGGATGACGCAGCGTGCTCGATAGTACCGTGCTATAGTCTCAAATTGTTTCCGTGTTGAGTTGTTAAAAAATTTTGCAAAAAAATTTGGGTGGGTTTTTTTTCCCCCCAAAGTGGGTATTTTTTCCCCGCCACGTTTGGCTATGTGCCAGACTAACGGTACAGCGGATCGGTCTAATTTTGGCTGTGTGCAAAGAGGAAGAGTTGCCATCATTGCAGATATTTGCAAAACTTTTCTAACCCAACCCAGTCAAAAGTTACATCGGTCCAAACTTTTTCAAAATTTTGGCATGGTTGGACCAAAAAGTAGTTGTCATTTTCAAAATGTCATAAAATGAGCAGGAGTGAACCAAATGACTTGATCTTTGCATACATAGGTAAGAAAGAGTCCCGCTTCCAGCTGCTGTGTTTTGGAGCTCATATCTCCAACCCATGACCCAGGAGGCGGGTGGGTTTTTTTCCCCCCAAAAATGGGGTGGGTTTTTTTTCACCCCATGGCTATATATATCCTATCTGGCATTTTTTTAGTGGGGGGGGGGTGGGGGGGGCCCCCCCCCCACTTTTCGGTTCCCCCCTCCACTTTTCGGAGCCCCCCCCCACTTTCGCCCCCCCCCACTTTTCGGCAAGCCCCCACCCACTTTTTTGGTGGTCGCCCAAAAGTGTCAAAAATTAGGTTTTTGAGGTCAAATTTTCAAAAATTTTCTCAATTTTTAGCTAATTTATGGACTTATAAGCTCATTTTAAGCTTAAAAACAGCGATTTTTTGCGTTTTTACCTTAAAAATGCTAATTTTTCGCTAAAAATTTCGGTATATTTTACTTTTGGCTCGCCCCCCCCCACTTTTCGGAAGCCCCCCCCCACTTCCCCCTCCCTAGGGGGGGGGCGAAGCACCCCCCACTTTCAAAACCCTAAAAAAATGCCAGCCTATTATAAGAATATCGTGAATTCATGCTTTCGTAGTTTCTATTTTGAATATCATTGTAGCATTTGAATTCATTCATAGGTCCTTAGTGACTGCATTAATACAGTAATATTCTGGCATTTTTTTAGTGGGGGGGGGGGGGTGGGGGGGGGCGCCCCCCACTTATCGATTCCCCCCCTTCACTTTTCGGAGCCCCCCCCACTTTCGCCCCCCCCCCCCACTTTTCGGCAAGCCCCCATCCACTTTTTTGGTGGTCGCCCAAAAGTGTCAAAAAATTAGGTTTTTGAGGTCAAATTTTCAAAAATTTTCTCAATTTTTAGCTAATTTATGGACTTATAAGCTCATTTTAAGCTTAAAAACAGCGATTTTTTGCGTTTTTACCTTAAAAATGCTAATTTTTCGCTAAAAATTTCGGTATATTTTACTTTTTGGCTCGCCCCCCCCCCCCACTTTTCGGAAGCCCACCCCCACTTCCCCCTCCCTAGGGGGGGGGGGCGAAGCCCCCCCCACTTTCAAAACCCTAAAAAAATGCCAGATATATATACGTATATATATACGTATATATATACATGAAATGTTTTTGTCATTTTTACTGCCCACTAAAAGAGTGAGATCACCTCTCATATGTGTTAAAAATGATTACCGAGATTTTTTGATATATCAAATAAACAATGTCATCGTAACAATGCATACAACAGCACTTACGTATTATATACCCTTAAATATATATTAACAATATTTTGATATTCATTTTTGGTAATGGTCCAAAAATAGTGATCGTTGAGGATTTTCAGCCTAAAGATTGACATTGAAAAAATCCGGCTCCGGCCGGAGTCAACCTGCCTCCGGCTCCGGCTCCGGCCGGAGCGAAAATCCTTGCTCCGGCCGATCCCTAGCACCTATGTCGCAGACCCTTCCCCCTGAAAAATTCTTTCTACCCCTTCCCCCAGATCGGCCTTCGCCCGACCCCCCCCCCTAAAAATTGTCAACCCTACCTAAATTTTTGCAAATTTTTAGCCAAAAATTCGAAAATTTTCAAAAAATTAGCGACAAATTGCAAAAATTCGCCTTATTACATTAATAATCGCTAAGAATAGCTGAAAATTGAGAAAAGTTTTCAGTTTTTTAGCGAAAAACCGATTTTTGCCGACCACCCGGGGGGGGGCGGGGGGGGGGCGCCCCCCCCCACTCGGCCCCCCCCCCCCCCCCCCCCCCCAAGTAAAAAATGTCCAATTTAATGGACTGTACATCGAAAAAGGAGCATTTTTATCTAAAAACCTTGGGTACAGTTTAGGGGTCCTCCCCCCCAAATTTCGGATTTTGGTGGGGTCCGCCGAGTCAAATTTGGACCTTCTACTCCCCCATAGTTTCCCTTGAAATTTTGGTTGGGGGGGGTAAACTTCGGAAATTTGGTGGTCGAGGTCGACCCCCGAAATGTGATGGGGTGTACCCCCCTGAACCCCCCCCCCAAAATTCGGACCTCAGAAAATTAAAAAAATGGCCTAAAAACACCGTTTTTACACCGTTTTAAACCAATTTTAAGCCAAAATTTGAAATAATTCTAAACAAATAACCATTTTTTAGCAAAATTTAGCTAACTTTTTGGCCCCAAAAAGTGCTGGGGGGGAGGGTTTGGGGGGTAACCAAAAGTGGGGGGAGGGATAGTCCAAAAATCTGGGGGGGGGGGTAAAGTTGGTCGAAAATTTTGGGGGGAGTACCCCCCCAAACCCCCCCCCCCCCCCTGGGGAAACTATGCTCCCCCCCCCCAACCCAAACAGGTGGTATATACACCTATGTAGTCGCGCCGACGGCGCGAAAATTGGCCAAAAACTGGGAACTTGTAGGGTACACTTTGCAAAATTTTTCAAAAAAGCCCAAATTTTTGGCTTAACGTGTTTATTATAGCGAGAAATACACGTTTGTAACAGTTTTATGGCAGTTTCACCGGAAATTTTTGGGGGGGTTTCGAAAAATGGCTGGAGGGGGTTACCACCCCTCCCCCCAAACCCCCATTAGATAGACCTATGTGGTCGACCCCCGAAATGTGATGGGGAACCCCCCACCCTCCTAGAATTTGGACCTCAGAAATTACGAAAAATGGCCAAAAAATGCAAAATTTTCTTTTTAAAGTTTTAAGTTTTTAAGTTTTAAAGTGATTTTAAGCCAAAATTCAAGAAAACTTTTTCAAAAAATGACCATTTTTCAGCCAAAATTAGCTAACTTTTTGGGTCGAAAAAGCGTTGTGGGGGTTCGGTGGGGCGTGGGGCCAGCCTCCAGCCGGGCGAGGGTAAGTCAAAAAATCTAGGGGGTACAGTTGGTAGAAATTTCCCCCCAATTACACCTACCTATGATATGATGGTGATTGGTGCGTACAACCATAGGTGTGGCTTGGCAAAAAATCTGGGGGGGGGGGTTCCGACGGAGAGTGGGGGCGGGGACCCTCTAAAATTTTCGATTTTATGCCATTTTTGGCCACTTTTTGGCCAAAAATCTGGGGGGGGGGTAGCAAAAATCCGAAAATCCACCCCCCCCCCCCCCCCCCCAAACACACCTATGCGTACAACGGACTATTATATATTTTCGGCCACCTAAGCTCATGCACAGCAACTTTATAATTTACATTGATCCTTGCAGTTCCATGTAGCACAATGCAGCTTGATAACTCATCCCATTTCAAATCCCAGCCTTAAGGTGCTGGTATCCTTTTGTGCAGTGCTTTTGTGGTGATTTTTCGAAACGCTATAACTTTCGCAATTTTGGGAGTTGAAAAGAGTTTATACCGCGTTTTAAAGCTTATAGTCTGTACATTAACATGAGCTTACGAAACTAGCAAAATTAGCACAAAACTAGCTGAAATTTTCTGACATACTGACACCTGATAGACTGAATATAGACCAAAAATGTTTGAACATCGATTTCTCAAAACTGTAGAATCGGCCAAAATTTTTTCTTGTGCCATGATATGAAGGACATGTGGGCCGAGGGACATTTTTTTGGATTTGGCTCAACAAGTCTCAGTACTCCAGAAAATCCGGCAAATGCGCGATGACACGAAATTTCGCAACTTTCTGTTCAGTTTTCTCACACCTGGAGATATTTTAGCTCAAACCAAGAAAAATGTCCCTCCGCAATAGGGCGAATTTTCATTCAGCCCAAAAATCACGCGAATCCATTGGACAGTTTTTGAGAAATCAATGTTCAAAACAAAATAATCGCAAATTTGCCAAAATGGTTTTTCTGCGAATTCTCTAGCTTAAAGCAACGAACTCCAGCGAATAGGTATTGATAAAATGCGCAATTGGAGGGTGTATCGATTGAGTATAAATAAGACGAAATTGTCTGTACGATTTGGCAGTAATTTTGAAAAAACTGATTTCTTCAGAAATGGTCATTTTTTGACCCCCGAAAATCGTTTTTAGCTTATACTGGCTTAACCACTCGAGGTAGCTCAAAAGTTGTAAAAGCAAAAATGTTCCTTTTGGCACCCTCTTTCCAGCCATAACAACCAATCCGGTGTAGAGACCATGTACTGAGAGAATAAGGGCAAAAACCAAAACTTTCTTATCTTTACACCTATAAATCTGGGACTGGTCCCAGAATGTTTAAGAGCACGAAAATAATGAATTTGGAAAGTTTCATCCACTTTCACGAAGAATTAAAGCTTGTAGGGTCGAATTTACACAAAGCGATACCAGCACCTTAAGGGGGCGCTTGCATTACCGGGAACGGTTCTCCTGAGTTTATTTTCCAACGAATCTATTTCAAACTTTCAGCACAGGTAGCCGGTGCTAAATGCTAACAGTGTGTAGAATTTGAATAATCCAGTGCTTGGCTTGCGACTTACACAAGAGGGATAAGCTGAAATTTTCAAAACGCTGTCACTCATTAACGGCTGGTCGAAATTAGCTCAAATTTGGCACAATTGCGTAAATTAACATAAGGCAGGGGCAATTTTTTCAGTTCTTCGAATTATGCCGTTTTGAGCATTTTATGAATATTCGAAAACTTTGAAAGTCAATATCTCGCGGAATATACGATTTAAACAAAAACTAAAAAAATTGCCCCTGCGCACCCGTCAAATAAACGTGCATGCAAAATTTGAGCGAGTTTGGTCGCAGCATGTATGAGAAAAATCAAAATAAAAATTTCGCACTAATCACTTCGGTCTTTCGCAAATATTAAGCTTTCTAATAAGCTCGCACAGTGTATTTCATAAAATAATAAAAAATCCAGCACATACGTAACGTGAAAAAGCCCTGAGAATTCGTTTCCGAACGATTGGTTTTTACATTAGCATTCGCGTTGGGAATGGTAAACGTGAACTTTGTCATATATTCAACCGCCTGTAACTTTTGATTGCAACCCCACGTACAGGAGAGATATGCACCTCGAAGTAACGGGGCTTTTTATGCTCTTCTCAGGTAGTGTATTCGGACGTTGTCGTTTGCTGTTTTGATAGTACTTCGAAATTTTAAGCCAAACCGGTAGCTAGCCAAGCACGTGGTCTCTGTTGCCGAAATTTTGCCAAAAGATGCCCCGACAACCAAGATAAGCTTAGCTGGGATTTCTTTAAAATTGGGCTATCGCTTAAATTTTATATTTATAATCCCGATAATGCAAGCGTCTCCTTAAGGTGGTGGGTTTTTTGTGCAGATTTGGACCTATAAGGTTCAATTTTTATGAAAGTAGATGAAACCTTCCAAATATGTTATTTTGGTGATACTTTAACATTCTGGGACCAGTCCCACATTTTTAGGTGAAAAAGATAAGAAAATTTTCGGTTTTGCCATTATAATCTCAGTAGAAAATAGATAGAATGCATCAGATTGGTTGGATGGAAAGAGGGTACAAAAACGAACATTTTTGCTTTTACAGCCTTCGAGTTTTTTCTAGTGGTTAGTCATTATAAGAGTCACAAAAACGAAATTTTGGGGTTCAATAAAAACAGCCATTTTCGGTGATATCTCTTCTTTCAAAATTACTGACAAATTGCACAGACAATTTTCGTTTGTTTATACTCAACTGATACGGATCTAATTGTCCGTTTTATCAATGTCTGTTGGCTGGGATTCGTTGCTGTTATGCTAGAGATTTGGCCGATTTGAAAATTTGAACATCGATTTCTCGAAAACTATCGAATGGATTCGCGCGATTTTTGACCGGGTAAACATTTGCACTATTGCGGAGGGACCTCTTTCTTGGTTTGAGTTTAAACATCTCCAGTTACGAGAAAACTGAACACAATGTTATTAAATTTCGTGTCACCGCATATTTGACTTATTCCCTTGAGTGTTGAGGCTTGTTGAGCAAAATCAAAAAATGTCCCTGGGCCCATATGTCCTTCACATCATGGCACAAGAAAAAGTTTGGCCGATTCTACAGTTTTGAGAAATCGATGTTCAAAAATTTTTGGTCTGTATTCAGCATATCAGATGTCAGTATGCCAGAACATTTTTGCAAGTTTTTGTGATGTATTTTGGTTAGTTTTTTAAAAAGCTCATGTGAATGTTCAGGTTATTAGTTTTAAAATTATGTATAAAGCTCCTTAACTCCTGAAATTTTTAAGTGTTATAGCATTTCAAAAAATCACCACAAAAGCACTTGCCGTACAAATTTCAGGATACCAATTGGCCTTAAAAGAAAATTTCCTAATCATTTTTTGATTTCTGCTATACTCTCAAACCTGTCTCTGACCCATCTGCAACTAAGAGGAGGGGCTTATCTTTAGTTTAGGGCTAGCAAGTTGAATTAAAGTTTAACTAGATTTACTAAATGGTAAAGATAGTGGATAATTAGTTGTAGATATGACTAGCTTAATTACTAGTTGCAAATAAAACCACTAAACCTAGTTACAGCTTGCTAGCAATCTGTGGTAAAGTTTCAAGAATACGGCCTGGGCAGTCTTATACAATAACTAAGCTTTGAGTGAAAGCAAATACCCCACAAAATTGGCTGACTGCTTTTTTTGATGATGACTTTGCATTTTATGAGCTTTCCGCCGGTGGCCCCTCAATTGCTGCCTCTCCACTGACCATATATGGGGAACAACTTCATTTGCCTCAGCGAAAAGAGCTACATTCCCTTCAGGAACATGTCTGTCCTGGAAACATACTTTCAGTTTGCGTCCACCCGGCGTTTTCCCTTCTCCAAAGCTTGAAACCACAAAGGGGGCGGGGAAATGCCACGTGAATCACATGTAAGCGCCAATATTATTTTGCTAAGAATGAGTGCTGTTTCAAAGGTTTTTTGGACCTCGTTCTTGGCAAACGAAGTACGACAACATTATTGTAAAAAATTAGGTGAGGCGACAATTTGCGCTTGGCCACCGACTTCTTGTCTACTTTTCCCTGCTTGGCATCAGCCTGGCAGATCTCTTAATGTTGCTTCGGGAACTAATTTTGCATCCCAGACACTTTGGTAAAAGCATGATAGCGTGTAAAACCATTGTTGAAGACAGGGAGCGCATCTTTAACATGTGGATTTTCTAATGTCCAACAAAGGCTTGATTTCATGCAGAAAAACGGGTTATAAATGGTGACTTCATTGAAAGTTGGAAATTCGGAGCAGGGCTTGATTTCAAGTGAAAAACCAGTTAAAAAGGTGGTGGTATCCTTTTGTGCAGTGCTTTTGAGTGATTTTTATTCCCGCCATTGCGGAATCATTGCCCCTGGAAAATGGATGGTTAACACTCAGGCTCTTGTTTCTAAATGACATGTTCTGTATGTTCAGCACTGTTTTCCGGCGTATCTTTTTTTAGCCGGAGGGGGCAACGTTGCGCCCGGCAGGGCAAGTTAGCTTGTTTTTTAAATTTTTATTCCTGCTGGAGCAGGAATGTATAAAAATACAATTAGTATGTCCATTACGGTATGAATTATTTCTCCATTTGTCAAAACGACCCATCTTCAACATAGGGCTTACTTACTTACTTTTTTCAAGAGTACATAATGATAAGGAAAGTATGCCACTAGGCAAAGCTTTCCATATCAGAGCAAAAACTATGCTCTGCACGCTAACGGCCCACCCCCCCCCGCAAAACACTAACTAGGCGAAACGGGGGTACGCTCACTCACTCCTCTATGTTTATGTGCTTAAGCTCGAAAACACAAGCAGTGCGTGCGCGACTTTGTGGCTGCTTCGAGCTTTGGAACACAAACATAGCGCTCAAATTTGTTTGAAGTGATGGGCCCGATTTGGTGGGGGGTGGGCCGTTAGCGGGCAGAGCATAGTTGTTGCTCTGATAACATAGAGTGTGCCTAGTAGCATACTCTTATCATTATGTACTCTTGCTTTTTTGGAGCGAGAATATGCAAATTAGGCTTGGCAGCTACTATTTAAGCATGAACTGGCTGGATAGTCTCTGCGCAGGTTGGCTGTCAGCAATCGAACTGGTTGCATGTTTTTGAGCACCAGTGTAGCTTGGGAGCTACATCAAGCTGATTAGGATTAGGTAGTCAGTATAGTAGTGTTGGCCAGGTAGGAATTATGGTATACTTTTAATTCACAAAAAAGGAACCCAAAAAAATTACAATAAGATCTCAGTTTTGACAAAGAAATAAATTCAATTGTAATTGAATAATTACATGGTCTGCTAAGGAATACTGCCCCTGTTGGGGCCTACTTTTTGAGAGTATTTCTGGGAGGAAAATAATGCAATTTTAAAGGCTCACTATATTTCAAAATAGAAGGGGCTACAGGAATAAATTTTATTTGTTCTCACTCTCCCCCCGTGCTAAAATCGAAAAGAGAAATTAAATAGATGAATTTTAAGAATATGCAAATTATCAGGGCTGATTCAGTTGAACAGCTTTGTGTTTGTGTGGCTGAAGGAGCAGGTCGTCTTTATCGCAGGGCGGTGTCACCATCGCTTATTGAACCCATGCTTCACCATATTTGTCATATGTTATTAAGGTTATTTATGATCACATAGGACTGATCTATGGCATACTTTAAATCACTAAATCCCTTCAAACTGTACTACTATTTGAATGGACCGGAAAATTGTATCTCTTCACCTCCAGTTTCACTTAGAATTATCTGAAATTTAAGTTCTAAAAGTTACGGAAGGACCTACTGTGAACATAGAAGCCTATTAACAGTTTGCAATGTGCCTACACATTAACCTAGTCAGTTGAACTCTTTGCTCGCCAGAATTGTGGCAGGTTTCCTGAACAAAACCTACTTTCAAAATCGGGGGCCTACCCGCCAGATGTGTATTTTAGCTATAATAATGCCAAATACGAATAACTATCTACTTCTTGTTAAATTTTCCGTAATGCTTACAACTCTTGGTATGCCGCAACTGTGGCATTCCTCTATATATGTCGTAGTAATTTCTGTATTCAGTAAATACTGTATTTACTGACCGATTTCAGTAAATACGGTATTTACTAGTAAGAATGGTATTTTCTTTAAACGTCCTATCTTTACGCGTAAATACCATCTTTACTGAAACTCGTCCAGTAAATACTGTATTTTCTAGTAAATTCTGTATTTTGTCTTAAACGCCTTTGTCTTTGTGTGTGGCTAGGGGTTCAAAGGGCATGCCGACGTCATATTTAAAGCCAAAAGATAGGTCATACATTATCACAATATGTGCAAAGGGGGTACATGAAGATAAACTCCCGACGTTAAAAATATTAGTTTACAAAACTAAGAAAATGTTTTAATTTTAACACAGTTTTTAAAATCAAAACAGATATGTATGTATTATCAAGAGTACATAATACTAAGAGTATGCCACTAGGCATAGTCTATGTTATCAGAACAAAAACTATGCTCTGCACGCTAACGGCCCACCCCCCCCCGCAAATTAGACCCTTCACTTCAAAGAATTTTGAGCGCTATGTTTATGTTCTAAAGCTCGAAGCAGGCACAAAATTCGCGCACGCACTGCTTGTGTTTTCGAGCTTAAGCACATAAACATAGAGCGAGTGAGCGTACCCCCGTTTCGACTAGGTACTGATTTGCGGGGGGGTCACTAGGGTCTGATTTGCGGGGGGGGGTGTGCCGTTAGCGTGCAGCGCATAGTTTTTGCTCTGATAACATAGAGCTTGCCTAGTGGCATACTCTTATTATTATTATGTACTCTTGGTATTATTTAATCATAATGAATTACGATTAATTAAAAATTAATACGTTGCTTAATGGTTTTAATCTTATTTAGTTTTCGTAATGTAAAAATACACGAATAGCACTTTAAAACATTAATTATTAGAAATTATTATTATTATTAGAAATAACATAACATTCATAACATTCTATAAAAACATTAGAAAATACACAAAACGTACATGTAAGAAACTAAAACTTTTAAAAACTGTGTTAAAATTAAAACAATTTCTTAGTTTTGTAAACTAATATTTTTAACGTCTGGAGTTTATCTTCATGCACCCCCTTTGCACATATTGTGATAATGTATGACCTATCTTCTGGCTTTAAATATGACGTCGGCATGCCCTTTGAACCCCTAGCCACACACAAAGACAAAGGCGTTTAAGACAAAACACAGAATTTACTAGAAAATACAGTATTTACTGGACGAGTTTCAGTAAAGATGGTATTTACGCGTAAAGATAGGACGTTTAAAGAAAATTCCATCTTACTAGTAAATACCGTATTTACTGAAATCGGCCAGTAAATACAGTATTTACTGAATACAGAAATTACTACGACATTATACACCACTGCTCTAATGCTGAATAATGCCCTTTTTGGGGCCTGCTTGTTTGAAACGCTATAACTTTTGACGCTATCAGACCAAAACATTTTGAAAATCGGTTTCTCACAACTGTAGAATCCGCCAAAATTTTTTCTTGTGCCATGATGGGAAGGACATATGGGCCGAGGGACATTTTTGGGTTTGGCTAAACAAGCCTCAATACTCCAGATAATCCGTCAAATGTGCGGTGACACGAGATTTGGCAACTTTGTATTCAGTTTCTTCGCAGCTGGAGATGTTTCAGCTCAAACCAAGAAATATGTCCTCCACAATAAGGCGAAGTTTCATGCAGCCCAAAGTCAGGTAAATCCATTCGGTAGTTTTTGAGAAATCGATGCTCAAAACAAAATAATCGCAGTTTCGCAAAATGCTTTTTGGCCAAATCTCTAGCTTAAAGAATCGAATGCCAGCTAATATATAAGCATTGATAAAATGGGCAATTAGACCGCGTATCGAGATCGACTGAGTATAAATAAACTATAATTGTCCGCACAATTAGGCAGTATGTAATTTTGAAAAAAACTGAATTCCTCGAAAATGGCCTTTTTTGACCCCAAAATTTGTTTTTGGCTTTTATTGACTTAACCACTGGAGATAGCGCCAAGGTTGTAAAAGCAAAAATGTTCGTTTTTGTACTCTCTATCCATCCATAACAACCAATCTGATGTATCTACTGTCTACTGAGAGTATCATGCCAAAAACCGAAAATTTATTATGTTTTCACCTAAAAATGTGGGACTGGTCCAGGCTGCTAAAACTGCTAAACCACCAACTTAAAGAAGGTTTTTTTAATCATCTGAGAAAAACGATCAGATGGAGTTAATAGTTCTTCCAGAATTACACTTGTTCAAGCTTTTCTAGACAAAATTGTGCCTTCACGTCAAGTTGCTTAATTTTCATCTCATGAAAAATCGGATGGTTTTTTGTTGTGTCTGGAGGCAGAACTACTTACTCGGAAAACGGATATGAATTGCACTAAATGCATTTCACAGTTCAAGATTCGCCTATGTTTAGCATTGGTCTAGTATACTGCTGAGCTCATTTTTTAACCGAAGGGGGCCTACTATTTAGAAACAGCTAATTTAAGTTTTTATTTTTAGTTTTCGTTTATTTAGTTTCTGCTTTTTATGCGTACTTGTGTTGATCTATATTGTGCATCTGGTTGTTTTAATTTTCTAGGCTTTCTACTCTGTTCCCCTTTAACGCAAACCTCCATTGTGTAAATATTTTCAATGCACCCCCTTCAAACTTCGTCTATCATAACAGTTTTACAGGGTGTCGGCATTTATGCAAATGAGGTCGGCAGACTTCGAGAATAGTTCACAAGTATGTAGCTAGCAACTGGCTGTATCTGACAAATGCTTTAGTCTGTTACAGCTGAAGTACAGAAAAAGAAGAAGTGAATAATATTTTCATCTTACTAAACTGTATTAAAACTGTTTTTGATTCTTCTTTCTAGTATTACTAGAGAACTAATCAGACCCTGCCAATCCGGCATGGGAAAGAAATTAGCCAAATTACCTAAATCATTGAGAACAAATTGTAGAAAACTAATTCGGAAACTATAGGAAACGGAGATCAACTAAAGACTGCTTGACTGAGTGTGGACCAAAGCTACAAGTTGCTTGTCAAAGTCATCAATTTTTATGTTAAAAATGAAATATCACATTACTAAATCTCAGTCGCAGAACCATGCCCCTTTTAGGGGTCTGCTTGTTCATGGTCATTTCATAAAACACCTAGAGATTCAATCGCACCTCCTCGCACCGTTTGCAGATATCGCTTTCAAACCATTATTTCGGCTGCGCAGCAGGCCTACAATTTCCTAAAGTGCAACACAAAACAGGTAATCTTTTGCAAACAATGTTGCTTGCTTTGGCATTTTCTTTGGCGCTTTGTTTGACGTTTTCTAGTTAAGACGGCCTTTAGGTGATATTACTAGTATACATTCCACGTCAGCAAGACAGGTTTTATCGCGTTTGCTGGAGGTCTTTCCACAACGTAGCTACTATGACACTTTCTGATGCCCCAGAAATGTCCAACACCTACTGTTACGGCATGAGTTGAAAAATTAGCTATTTTCACAAGCATGTATGTGCTTATTATACGACTTCAATAATGCAGGTAGGATCGTCGACGATCTTTATTAGAAATGTTTGACAACAACCTGAAACAGGTTCTTTCCACCAGAAAACTCTCCCATTACCAAGGGCTGGCGAACCAATTTGACTTTTAGCAAGTACCTATATTATATA
>JASAND010018873.1:0-11493 GCA_030248195.1 Trissonchulus latispiculum
AATGTAAGTTTATGTATTATGTAACTCAGTTGCCCATCTACAGTTCCATTTGACCCTGCATGAGCAACGAATAAGGTTACATTAAGACCTTTCCAGACAAGAAAAATTTTGCCCTGGGGACAAAATACCCACCACCAAACTGTTTTATATATTTATTTAATTTGGAATCTATACTTTGAAAGCTATGCAAGTTTCATGAATTGGGATCAGTAACCTTGTTATCTTTCTAGCAGTTATCCTAACTTTGACTGATCTTGACTTACCTTGGCAACTTAGCATTTGATGAAAACAGTACATGAATATTACTGTGCAAATTTCCCCCCATGCCCACGCCAACCGCTCTGCCGGTTTTGTTTAAGTCACCACCACAAGAAGTGATAATGAACAATAAACAAATTCTCGTGATGTTACGTTTTGGCTGGCAAAAGTAGATCGATATATACTTTGAGTTTTTGAAACAGAAAAGTATGTCTTCAGAACTTTCCGTTTCACCAAAAAAAAAACTTTCCGTTTTCAAATGTTATTTAGTATCTACCCATTTCCACAACAGATTTCAACATTTGTTAGTTGCTAATTCTTGTTAAAATAAATCGGTTTTTATGACATTGTTGCATAGGCTATGGATGTGCCCCTGGTTTTCCAAGACCTCCAAAATCTCCAAAGGCACCAAAAACTCCAAAATCTCCAAAGACACCCTCGCCTGGCGGAGGCTTTTTGGAAGGTAATTAATTGCCTCTCATTTTTGTATATTTTGTTATCTACCAGATTACGAGAAATATTTGTACATGCTGGTAAAGTGAGTGAGTGTTGCTTATGTGTTAAAGATTGTATACCTAGATTTGCATGACAAATAATCCTTATGACACACTCCAGTTTTTTAAGTGATCACCTATCTGAATATTTTTAAATTGCATCTGCTAACTAATGTTGACCTGCCCAGTCTTTGACTTTTTGAGACCGGCCGGCGGACGACAGGACCGTTCGCCGTATCGCCCGGTTGACTGATGGCTCGAAGACGATCAAGTTCCTGTAGTATATTATTTTGTCACCTATGATAAAATGTCAGCTAAGCTATCTTGCTATCTCAGCTATCAGAAGAGGCCCCCCCTTATTTCCGCTGCCTTATTATTTTTAAATTTTAATTGCAATGAATAGCTCTTGTTAGGACGATTATTTTGATATATAATAATGTGGTAATTATGCTAATTATATATAGCTGTCAATTAATTCAACTCAACTAAATTCAACTAAAGTCAACTAAATTAACCAACATAGGAAATTGTCAAATTTCAAGCAAAACCTGTCATGTGTTTGTGGTACATCATTCGAAAGGCCTTGACGAAATTAAGCCAATTGGTTAAACTCGCCAAAACTTTAGCGGGAAAAACAGTTTTCGGTAGCGTATGGAGCCATTACTTTTTGTTTGTTCAATTGATTGGCTTTATGCAACATTAATTCCACCTCGCCCTGAACTTTCGAATAGTATACAACATGATAGGTTTTGCTTTAAATTTGAAACTTTCTTTATGTAATTTCAAGAGCTAACTAGTAATCGTCTAATTCGTCTAGAGTAAAGTGGGTTACCTAGGTTTTTGAATTAAGGAAATTGGGGAAGCCTTTGGCCAGTCAAAAGGTGCAAGCCGTTGGTAAAACCTTTCCCCCAGGGGGTTTCGGGGGGGTTACGGATTTAAATTTAAAACATATCTTTTTCTTAGCTGGGTATCGTGGCCCGGCTTGACCACCTAGTTCAAGTAGTATACCAGTGTAATATCGGTTAATCTTTAATTACTCTCAACAGTAATTAAGGGGGGAGGGTCGCGAAGTTTCTACCATCTCCGATTTTTCTCATTTTCACATATTTTGTAGTCCCCATGGGTCCCCAAAACAAGACAGTTGCGTTTGTTACAAAACTTTCCCTATCATTCACAATAGTCCTCCAAAGGTGACCTCGACATGTGTTAAACATAGGAAAACGAAAAAAGTTAGGAAAATTTCGCGGTGACCAACAGTTTGAGAGCTGTGCAAGAGCAATTAAGCCATAACTTGCCAAAATGTTAATCTGAACTAGATAGCGTGTTAATATCTATATGTGGTGTTTTTGCGTTAGCTTTGCGATTTTCTAGAAATTTTCAAATGTAATGAAGTCGGTTTTTGCTAAATTCCGACTTACAAAAATGCCACCGAATAAATGTTTCGTCATGCCCTGAACTAACCATTCACTGCACAAATTTCGCGTATAGATATTAACACAGTACACAAATAGAGCTGCAATTTGCATAGCAGCTGCTGCTGCTGCTTTGGAGTATATCACACTTTTGGTCACCGCGTTGGCATTTTGCGTCAAAATACGCCATTTTCTCAAATTTTTGAATATAATGGTCCGAAAGTCGGGTGAAAGCCGAGCTATCCCAACCAAATTCGGTGTGCCGATGTGCACATATGAAAGGAAGATGTTTGCTAAATTTCACTGCAATTGCTGGTGTTTAACTGTGGCGGCATGCCTCAGTGCGATTCGGAGGCCTACAGCCAAAAAAACTGGCAAATTTTCAAATTTTTCAAATATAGCCAAATTTTATATCAAATTGAAGCTCTCGATGTCCTAAACATTTTGTCTTCTTGCACCAAGTCTCTACAAAGCAGTATGAGAAAGTTAGAGCGCGTAAAAGTTTGAAGTAAATAACAGTCGGAAGGAGCTTTAGCAAATGGTTCAAACGCCGTTTCTTGTTCGGTGCTTGGCGTATCATTGTCATTTGCACAGCAATAAATAGCCCCAGATAGAGGCTTCAATTTGATCGATTGTGCCATGCCGTAGTCTTTTGTCATCCTTTGTACACACGACTTCGAAACCCTCAGGGAGCAATGGGGGGGTAAAACTTAAATTTAGGGAGTTGTGCAGCGAAATATCCACATGGATAGGGCGGAAAGGGGTGGGGGGGGTGGAAAAGGGGGGATGGGTGGTGGGGGGGGGGGGGGTTGTTGGTGGGGGGGGGGGGGGGGGGGGGGGGGGGACCAGGGTTTTTTTTGGTTTTCGGATTTGCGTCAACCTTGCGTCCCGCTAAATTTAAGTTGCGTCCCGTTAAGAAATTTTGCGTCCAGGCAGAAATCTTGTTTTAGCGTGTTTTTTAGTGCAAAAATTGTTTTATTTATAAAAATTTCGATAATTTCTTTAGTGCAAAGCTATTTAGACTATTTAGAAAGCTGATGCTGCTTAACGGTAATGCACGATTACAGGACTACCTACCAAGAATATAGATGCGTCCAACATACACGACGGGGGGTCTGGGGGGCGGAGCCCCCCAGAAGTTGAATAATTTTTTGAAATTACAGAATAATCCGTAATGGAAATGTTTAAAAAGATTTTATTTGGCGTCTGTTGCAGAACTTAGTAATTTTCGATATATATGTATATATATATATATATATATATATATATATATATATATATATACATATTATTGACACACATTATTCCGATATTTCAATGTTAGTTAAACTAATTAAAGTATTAAAAATTTATGAAATATTTAGGAATATCATTGAGAAGAAAGGTAGCAAACATTAAAACATACATTCGGTTTCGCAAACTTTGACAACTGGTGATCCTTGATAGCAGGATTATTGCAAATGAGCACCGGGGGGTCTGGGGGCGGAGCCCCCCAGAAGTTGGAGATTTTTCGAAATTACGGATTAAATCCGTTGTGGAAATGTTTAAAAAGATTATTTGGCAACTGTTACATCTATTCTAACTAAAGCTCCTAACGCTAATGCATTTTTTGTGTTAATTGCATCTGTGAATTCTTGAATTTTGAATAAACTCAGTATAAAGTCAATAGAGAAGCGTGTATGCCCCAGGCAGCGTTATTCAACTGCAAAACAGTGAAGCATTTGTAAATACTATTAACGTTAGTTACAATAAATGGATAGTGAATTGCTCGTACATAGGTCTTTTGTATTTGAAAATTTCAGAAAAATGGTAATCTTGCATTATTTTAAGTTGCCATTTGTGTATTTTTTGCGAAAAACGTTTTTTTAGAAGAACCAAAAAATTTGGATATTCTGCTTCTGCTACAGTTACAAATTTTGTTAATTTCGGGGTTTTACTTTAGTACTAATCTTGATCCTGCCTGACCTGTTGAATGAGAACAATATAAATGTATAAATATATATAAATGTATATAAATGCACCTAGTAATCTCTATGTATTTATTGACGTGAAATTCATGAGTTCGAAAAAATCTGATATATATGGATGCAGGTGGACAACAACTTAACAAATAACATTGAGTAACATTGAGACATGACCTTGCACCTTGGCATTCCATGACAAAGTGGGAAACACCGGGGGTCTGGGGGCGGAGCCCCCAGGACCCGAAGAAATTTTTGGAAAAAACGGAAAAATTGGTACTGGAAACATTTAAAGTTTTTACTCTTACAAAAGTGAATTTTCTCCCGAAATAATGTTGCGTCTAGCTTGCGTCCCGCTAAAATTTCATTGCGTCCAGATAAGAAACTTTGCGTCCAGACGCACATCTGGACGCAAAAAAAAACCCTGGTGTGGACCCATAGATTGTCGCTATATTACGCATTATATGACCTCATGGGCCACCCCCAGGACGGGGTGTTATTACCCTTATTTGGGGTGGTTTTTCCACCGGGATGGCTTCCGCGCCGGGGGGTGGGGCCGGGACAATTCAACTCCGCAAGGCAGTTAAATTGTGGGTTGGGATTTTTTTTTTTTTTTTTCTTTTATCTCGACCGTTTGGACAGGTCAAACTATATATATGTACCTATGTGTGTCTTTTTTGCGTAACCAGTTTCAGTGTATGTAATGCGTTTGTCCCTATAGCTCGTCGTTTTTTCCGTCCTACCTACTCGTTTTTTTAATTTTTAGGACTGACTTATTTCAAGCAGCTCGTTATCGATATGTCTATTCTAAACTCTGATGCAGTTTTATCGTGACGAGAAGTTGCATTATTGTTGGTTTGTCCTGTTCTGTGAATGAATTCAACTCCATCTATTTGGTGTGATAAAAACCTTTTTAGCACACTCTTTTGGCTGAATTAGTTTCAAGTCTTGCACCTCTTCTCGCCCTGTCAAATTATCATCACTCGTTGGTAGCTTTTTTATCAGCTAACTTGAAAACGGGGGTTCCTTTTGACAGACAATTTTTGTATGACTGATTTAACTGATTGAATTTTCCCACCGGTTTAGTCTATATATATATATATATATATATATATATATATATATATATATATATATATATATAAATATATATATATATATATATATATATATATATATATATATATATATATATATATATATATATATATATATATATATATATATATATATATATATATATATATATATACATATATATAAATTTTAAGCTTGGCGGGAGACCTTTCATATGTAGTAACGGTTAAACAATAGTTGGTACTGTATCTTTGTCAGTTTTTTATTTAAAGAATATATTAACGCCTTTTACGCGCATATATTTATTTATTATTTATATATAAACTGAATTTCCTAGTGCGATTGTTTAAAATGTTCTTTAAATATATTTTACACATATATAGATCAGGCGTTGCAATTTTTAATGTATGTAATGTATAGTAGTGATGTGGATCGGATCGGCGGATCGGATCGGATCGACCGATCCGGGGTCGGATCGGATCGGATCGGATCGACAAATTTTCGGATCGGATCGGCCGGATCGGATCGGCTTGATTTTTCCGGATCGCCGATCCGGCAAATGAGGCAAAATTTGGAAGTTTGTACCAATTTTTACATTACAAAATTTCTTCCAAGAAATTATGAACATTTTTCATCTGAATTTTGTTCAGTTGTTGAATTTTCGTGGTTAATGTGAATTTTTTATGTTAACGTTTTGCTTTACTTTCTTTCTCTGGATAAATATATAATTTTTTGGCTGCATACGTAAAAACAATCCAATATTTTCGTATTGGAATATTTTCGTTATTTCCCGTTAGGGCACCCCTGTTAATTTTATCTCATTTATTGTTCTGTGTTAGGGCACTATGGCGTTAGGGCTCCCTAGCGTTAGGGCACTAGCATGCACTCTTGCTAGTTATGTAAGGAGCGCAATGTAGCGAATTTAATGTGAGGTGCGTATTCGTAAAGTGCGCACTCATTTTTCCTAACACAACGAAATTAAACGTCAAATTATTATTATATTTGAATTATAAAATTTGAATGATTAAATATCAAATTAGCAAAGTTAAGTTAGTTAGGATTCATTCAAGTAAAAAATTAAACTCAACAAAAATTTGTCAACTTAAAGTTAAAAGGCTAGACGAGAATAAAATGCTTTAGTTTTCGGATCTCTTTAACTATTCCCCCCCCCCAACTCGCTTGGGAGGGAAATAGCTAAATTGGGGTCATCTGAACTAAAATGTATTGAAAGAATGAAGTAAACGGTAAACTTTACAAAAGTTACCTGGGCCATTTTGGCCATAAAATGAAACTATTTTCCAGTTTTTAATGTTCTAATTAAAAATATGTAGTTTGAACTAATTCGCAATTTAATTGTTTTTTATAATTGCTGTTGATAATCTTGTTCATTTTAAATTTGTCGTTCCAAACGCTAGACAATCAATATTTTCTGCTGAATAATTTTTGCACAGTCCGCTTCGCTTTTTAAATTCACGCTGACTGCTGAGAGTGTGCTTATTCTGGTATGATTTCTATTAAAAGTAATTAACTACATACAAGGAAACGTTGACTAGAATACGCAAATTCAAAGCTAATTGTGAGCTAGAGCCAATACCTGAAGGTGTACCGATTTCTTGGAATCCAGTATTCATAAATGGGGAAGGATTTCTGAACTTGGAACAGGGCGCATTTATGGGAAATAGTTGTATTACAAAAGTTTTTCAGCTCGTCAAGATCTTTCGAGTGATTACTCCTGAGTGTGGGTAATGAAAAATGTTTAAATCCGGAAAATCCTGTTGTCGTGAATTTGGTAATCGAGTGCATTTGTGGGACATGATTGCATTTAAAAATGTGTTCACTTCGTCAAGAGCTTTTAAATCATAACCATGTTCTGAGAATTAAAGAAATTAAAAATCCGGAAATCTTGAAAAACCAAAAATTCCAAACATTAGGTGCTAATTGGTTGCAAAGGTTGCAAGCATAGGATAACGTGGGGGAGAATGGGTGGGTGCAGACTGCAGACACCACCAGAGTGACAAAAAACGGGCAGGCCCCTCGGCGAGAAGGAAAAAGTAGACTCCTAGGCGTTTTTTAAAATCTTCACTTTTAACTTATTTTGTCCAAAAATGTTGAAAATTTGTCAATTTTGCATATTTCGGAGTAGACCTTTTTAAAATTTTTCAGGGATAGGTAAGCCCTTCGCCAGAGTCGGGGAAGACAAAACTCCCAGAATTGGACCCCGTGTTAATGTATATATGTTAATGCATGTTGCATGGTTGTATTAAAATTTAAGCTTAAAAGACAACCAAAAATAGCAAAAAGCGGTAACTTTGATGGTTTATTAAGCTTAACTTTTTACAGCAGCAAGCTACAGCAAACTGCTTTACACCATTAAATAGAGCACATCTCGAGCATGCCAACGATGCTGCCAGCATGCATCCAATCATGCTCTTAAAGTACTGTGTTCTCTTGCAATAAGCCTTTGAAGTTGACCAATTTTGTTAGGGGGGGGGAATAAAGTTAGAGATCCAATATTTTAGATTTTTCGTAAATAAAACCCGGGATTGCGGATTTTACCTGATTTTAAATGTTTCCTGATTTCCTTTCTGAACTATTTTGAAATCATATACATTGCCAATAAATACATATATAAAACTATAAATGTATTCTTAAGCTTCCAATAAATGACCAAAGTTTGTACGCATATTTTTGGTCCTCCACCCTAGTTTGTTCAACTGTTCTTCTCTTCTCTTCTCTCCTCACTAGATATTGAACTCACAAGCAAAGGAAATTGTTGTTTTAAAGATAACTACACAGTATTCTGCAGCTGAAGTTTCTGATACGGACTTTCAGAATTATTCATTAAGATTCCGATGCGAAATTTGATCAAAACGTTTGCAAAATAATGGGAAATGGGAAGGTATAACAATTTAAGTGTCTACAATTGAAATTAAAATTATGGTCGGATCGGATCGGATCGGTCCGATCCGGGGGTGGATCGGATCGGATCGGATCGCCGGGCAATTGGCGGATCGGATCGGTAGGTGATTTTGGCTGCCGATCCGATCCGATCCACATCACTAATGTATAGTACGTATTAGTCATGAGTTTATGTGTGCCTACCTACAAAGTTTTTGTTTGGAACAAAGGAAATTCCGTTACGAATTTGTCAGAAAGGATAAGTTAATTTTTTTGAAATCATTGAGATTTAAGAACTTTAAACTTTCTTTGTCTTTGTTGTCTAATTTATTATTTTTATCTGTTTTCTGTCTATCTACTCTACATATGGTGCTGCTACACCTGCATACAAGTGTTGAACGACGATACGCAATTGAATTATACCCATACCTTATAATAATATATTTGACTTAAATAACTTTAATAACATTTTCTGCCGCTAACTTTGTTTACTGCGTTGTCGTTTATCCAGTTGATGTTTAATAATAATAAATCCAAGAAGCATGCAACTGGGTCATTTTATTATACTGCTTTCAATCAGGTGAGAAAATCTCTGGTTAACTGGCTGCTTTGCTCTTATATTACCTTACTTTATTTTTCCATGAATTACAAAATAACTTTTATTTTCTGTTTGCAAAAAACAAGTATATATTAATTAGGCAAGAAACCGTTTATATTACTTTATATTACGTGCTTACCCTTACCAGGGGAGCATTTTGTTGTTTAACATTGAACGTGTGTGTGAACCTAATGCACATTGCACAGTAACCGTTTGGCAATTTATTTTAAATATATATGAGTCACTGTCTGGAATTTTCGACCCGGCTTGGCCAAGATTTTTTCGACCCTCACGGATTTCGCTCTACTTTTGGTAGTTGATACCACTAGACGTCCAAACACCAACGCGACAATCGCCGAGTTTCTAGGTGCCCTGGTTAGTGAGCAGGACTACCTTAAACTTTGGTCGGATTCGTCATTTTTGGAAAATTCAATCATAAAGATTCAAAAATTCAAAAATTGTCCTACACACACTACTCAAAGTTGCCATTTGCCACATGAACCGACAACTACCAAGACATTTTGTGTGCAAAAGGGTACTGTAATATTCGCATCCATTCCCGAGAAAATTCATGCTTTATCCTACTTTCTTGGGACCAGCTCCAGGCCGATTTCCGTAAATTTCTGTCGCTGCTGTAAAGTCCTGGTTCGAGCGCAAAAAAATGAAAGCAGATTTTTAAGGCACTATATAGTGACTAACTATGTGCCAAAAAGCAGCAGTCTGAGTAAGGGGGAAAGTGGTCAAAAATCAGTGTTAATGACGAAGGTCTACGTTGCCGTGGCTGGGAGGTGCGCATGTTTGAAGGGCCAAACTATTGTCTATATACCTAGTCTGGATTTGCTATTTAATCATGTTGTTGTTATCAGAGCAGGAATATAGTATGTACAACGTCAATTCTTTATCTATGTCCTATCGTCTCGTATTTCTCATGAAATTGCAGTTTAACGCGCTTACGGGATAGGCAAGCGTAAACATGAGCGCTTTAGCCGTAAATTTCTACCTAAGCGCAATAAAGCGATGGCTTGTTCTTGAAGAAATAAGTCCTTTCACAACGCATGCGAAGTATCAGATGCCCATGTAAGGTGGAATAGAACTAAAGAACACAATAAATTAAAAAACGTCACATTACTGGCATTTTTAGTGGGGGGGGGGGGTGGGGGCCCCACCCCACTTTTGGGAGCACCCCCCCACTTTCGCCCCCGCCACTTTTCGGCAAGCCCCCACCCACGTTTTTGGGGGTCGCCCAAAAGTGTCAAAAAATTAGGTTTTTGAGGTCAAATTTTCAAAAATTTTCTCAATTTTTAGCTAATTTATGGACTTATAAGCTCATTTTAAGCTTAAAAACAACAATTTTTTGCGTTTTTGCCTTAAATTTCGGTAAAAATTTCGGTGAGAAAGATGCAGTCAAAAAATGAGATTTTGATATGGTAAAAATTTCGGTATATTTTACCTTTGGGTCGCCCCCCACTTTTCGGAAGCCCCCCCACTTCCCCCCCCCACCTTCAAAACCCTAAAAAATGCCAGCATTATCGGTATTGGGTAATCTATTATAACTATTACCTTATTTACGAAAATTGTGTTACAATCAAGTTCTCTTTTGTTTGAAAGGTTAGTCGGTAACGAAATATGAGGTTGCGAATGATATTTTGTCCAATCTAAGCATTAAGATTGAAGAACTGCTTTAATTTAAGCTTTACGTTTACTTTAACATCTAAAAATGCATCGGTTAGGTGTGGTATGCGGGAATTGTACTGAATATCTTCTAGTTCCTTAGCATATGCTCCAAGGGCGTTAATCTTTTATGGTATATTTTTTGTAGACTTTTCCGGTATGCTTGCCAATTTTTAAACGTCTCTGCAGTGCCAGAAATGATTCGTATATATTGCTTCACATAAGTTTGTTTAGGTGGGACAGTCAAACTTTCCAATACGAAAGAATAATTGTCCAGTGAATGTTTCTGGCGTTTTTTGGTCATTTCTTCTTTCAGTATTTTTACGCAAAATTACCATTGATGCAGTCCTAGTCAGCCCTTCAAACGTGCCTTCTCGGGAAGTCCGAAAATTGTAAATTGTTTTTTGTGAATTCAAAAATGTGAGGGGTCAGGGTTTGCTTTTGGAGCAAAAGTGGAGGTGGGAACCCTCACTAGTGGGCACTGGCGGATCCAGGATTTCGTGACGGGGGGGCGGTAAAATTTTTTCAGCGGGGGGTCTGGTGGGCGGAGCCCCCCAGAAGTTGAAGAAATTTTTTGTTTTTGCAATAAAATCGGTCTTCGGATCTTTAATTCTTTTCATACTGAAGAACTGAACAAATTTTTTAAAATTCTTGACATTTTTAGGCAAAAATCGTAATTTTCTCCAAAAAATCGGATGCATTTTAAGCTTATTCTTCACAAATGCAATAAATATGCGGTTAAAAAGTATAAAATTCGCGCCGACGGCGCGAAATTTTTTGGTTTTTTGCCCTTTTTCCTCTTTCTCTCCTTAATTTTTCCTACCTTCGAATCGCGACGGGGGCGGTTGCCCCCCCCCGCCCCCCCCCCCTGGATCCGCCCCTGCTAGTGGGGGATGGTCAAAAGCGGGAGGGACGTGTAGTGGTCTACAATCGCCAAAACTGCAGTAACATGAGTTGCTTTTTACATATGGTTATAACTACTTTAACTAAAATGAGCTCAAAAAATTTTCTAGAACCAAAGACTATTTTAGACAAAAATTCCGGCGCATTTGGCAAAATTTTGAAATTTTTGACCAAAAAACCTTATAAACGGGAAACGGCCAAAAACAGGGACAGGGCCCAGG
>JASAND010018874.1:0-10297 GCA_030248195.1 Trissonchulus latispiculum
ATTGTATGTATAGGTTGTTGCACAACATAGAGTGCACTAGCTGATTTACAGGCACGCTAAGCGAAACTGCGAGGGGTTGTGATGCACGAGCGAAGCGAGTGCATTACAAACCCGAGTGTTTCGTGAAAGCTTGCACGAGAATTTTTTGTGGTACGAGGGCGGAGCGAAGCGGAGCCCGAGTACCACAAAAGAATTCGAGTGCTAAGCTTTCCGAAACACTCGGGTTTCACAACCCCTTGCAGTTTTGCTTGGCGTGTCCGTAAATTAGATGGTGCGCGAGAAATTGTGCAACAACTTAGTTGTGAAATAGCTTAGTTCAAATTCAAAATACCGGAAATTTGAATTAGACTTGGCAGGCAGCACACCAGAGTGTTCCTCGCCCTGGGTCATGTGCTTGTCCGCGTTGTACGTAAAGCACATTCATTTATTACTTCAGTTAGGATACAAACTCCTTCTAGCTATATATGTCTGAAGCCTCGATAGCTCAGTTGGGAGAGCATCGGACTGATAAACCGAAAGTCGTGGGTTCGAATCCCAGTCAAGGACAGAATTTTTAGGGTCTCTGGTGGTGAAGTGACAATTTCATTTCTTACATTCAAACTCCACATAGTGCATCTGCTTCAGCGTGCTTCACAACTAGTTGTGAAGCACGGTACAGCGTGCTTCACAAATGCAGTTGTGAAGCACAGTGCACATCATGCTTCACAACTTGGATGGAGGCACGGGGGTTACAGCACAGCAAATTTGAACTAAGCTATTTCACAACCTTGGATACAGTCTGTGGTCGGAGAAGTGGTACAGGAATTAGAAAATGATAACGATTCGTGTGTGGTAGAAGAAAATAATTTCAATTATCATGAACTGGAAAGGTTAAAAAATAAATTTGTAATTACATCTGTTGATAAGGCGTCACAAAATTATGCTTTTATTTGTAAAACCCTTTACAGAAAAATTTTGATTAATGAACTTGGTTTAAATAATAGTCATGGTAATGACACTTATGAAGTATCGGGTCACAACAAGGAAACTATAATCAACGAGTTGTTGCAAAAATGCAATGATTTTGGTTATGATATACAAGTTTCGGACAAAAATTATCATTCATTCAACTTCTGCCAAAATTTCATAAAAATCCTATTAAGTTTCGTACAATTGTTTCCAGTAAAGTTGCTGTAACTAATAGCTTATCTAGAGATATTGGTTATTCTTTGAAGACAATTTTAAAAAGAATGAAGTCATACAGTAACACAATTGCTAGATGTAATGGAGGTTGTAATCCTTTTTGGATACTTGATAGCAGTAAACCTATAGTTAATTGTTTACGACAAATTTCTATGCAAAACAAAGCAAAATCAGTTTATACTTTTGATTTTTCGCAGTTATATACAAATTTAAATCACGACAAAATTATTGAAGCAATAACTGCAATACTAAAATTGCTTTTGGACATAACCAAAGAAAATTAAATTTCGGTTTTAAATCAGCTTATTTCAGTGAAAACAAATCTAGTAGATGCGTAAACTATGAAACCTTTTGTGAAATGTGTAAATGGTTGGTAAACAATGCATATTTTTGTGTAGGTGGTAAAGTTTTTAGGCAGAAGATAGGTATCCCGATGGGTACAAGTTGTGGTCCTTTCTTAGCTAATCTTGTATTGTTTTACTACGAATTCAAATTTATTAAACTTTTGACTAATAGAAACGATTATAAAAAGCTTGAACTACTTAAATATGTTTTTCAATATATTGACGACATAACGGTTATTAATGATGGCGGAATTTTCTTAGAACTTTGGAAACTCATTTATCCAGCGGATCTAGAACTGAACTTAGTAAATGATCATTTTTCACAAGCAGACGTTCTAGATATAAAAATTAACATAGAAAATGGAAAATTTATAACTTCGGTTTTTGATAAAAGAAAATTTTTCTCGTTCAACGCTGTTAGTTTGCCAGAAATAGATGGCAATATTTCCAAATTCTGCTGTTACAACGTTTTTGCTAATGAAATTATTAGAATTTCAAATTTGTGTAGCAATTCTGATGATTTTTTAAAAATTTCTAGAGAAGTGTATCTGAAGCTTAAACAAAAGAATTATAAAACACGAAGCTTAAAACGCTACTTTTTGAAGTCATGTAAACACAACAATTTTAATAACCTTTTGGACATTTCACCATTAAATTCTTGGATACACATTTCTAAATAGACGTTTTTGTTTAGGTTTTTATGTTGTCACACAATTCTTGTTTCATGTTTATGTGTCAATTAACTTTCACTAGTTTGAGGCGACCGGCGGCGAAACTAATTTTGGTATATGTTTTTGGGGGATTTTGTAAAAGTATTTTAAAAAACTGAATTCCACACTCCTCCACTGATTGAGAAGTGAGTCTGGTAGAGGTCGCATGCACTACTCATATAGTTTATGTTACGATATCTATGTATTGCCCAATAATTGCATTATTGGCAACAATCATTATTAGCATTTTTATTTGTTTCAATGCTGTATTACAAGATGCCCTGTTAAAATAATTCATCTAGCTCCGGAAATAGGTAACAGATAAACGGGTATGTCCAAATACTTTTTCTTATACAAGCCTAGCGTACTCAGTGCCTTCCAGTGATATAGCTTCGAAATTTTCAGATAATCAGGCTTACGGGATCGGTTTAACTAGTAGATCGGATCTGTCGTGAAATGCAGCAAAATTGTCCAAAAATTATTTTCCGTGCGATTTTCCGTAAGAGACCGTTGGTCAAAGGTTTATAAAATTTTGTTTCCACAAGAAATAATACGTTAAAATCCAATTTACCCAAGCTTAGGAAACCCCTAAGCATGCCGCTTGTTCGCGATTGTACAGCGAAAACTTCTCAAACTCGGAACGTTTTGCCTGGGATAAACTCACTTTTCTCTTATTCTGACGGATGTAATGACCTACCTATATACGTACTTGACTGACATTGTAAGAAACCAAGCGAAAAAATTGGGATTTAGTTTAGAAATATTGCTCGCACCGCTGCCTAGGAAAGGAACCAGCAGGCTCGGAAACGGTGATTTTTAGAAGCGGAAATTGGAAATTTTTTCGAAGATTTAAATAAAAATTTCTATGAGTTCATGTATGTTCCTGTAAACAGAATCATTTAACAGGTTAGCAGATAAAAGGTGCAGTCATTTAGTCTTGTTTCAGTAGCCCATTTTAGTTTTTGTTTCAGTTGGCTAAATCAAATATTTTCAGTTTCGGTCCACTTTCCCAAATGCTTCCAGTTTCAATTTCAGCGACTGAAACTGAAACATGTAGAGGCTGAAACCTAGCTTCTAGGCATGGGTACGGGTAGTCGGGTACCCGATATCCAGTTAAAACCCGAAAAAAACCTGAAAACTGGATATGGGTAGTTTATCCCCCCACCCCCCCACATCACGCAATGATTTTGAAATCTGGCCAAAGGAGCTAAACCTTTGTATGAAGTATGAACATGTTTTGACCACCAGCTCATATAACAGAATTATTCGATTTCAAGAAATTCAATTTTTCGATGTCTGGGAATTTTTGTCCTCGATTTTGCTGAACAGTTGCATAATGCGGTACACAAATCTGAAATCTATATGCCATTGGAAATTGGAACTCTAAGCTCCTGTTGTTTGGAACTGGAAACTTTTTATTGGAGCCTCACAAGTTTGCTGTCTTATGGCCTTTTCGCGCAAGAGTTAGGCGGCGTTAAATTTAACTTTATCATTGTAGTGAAAGATTTTAATTGGAACGTTAAGCTTGGGGGTAGTTAAACGAAAAGAATCAAAAGACTTAAACTCTATTTTACTCTACGAAAGTGTCTTTAAAGCAACGTGAATATTTTTAGAAAATCAAATGATACCATATTCAAAATTCAGCATTCCAGATTCAGCGGATGTCTATTAGATCAGAATACGCTGTCGAAAACTGTCCATATTTATTTTTAACCACAGTATTGAATTCTGTAATACAGATTGACCATGTTTCGTGGCCTCGTTCACGCCAATACTTTTGGCCACTATATAGTAACTAACGACATGCCCTGCCACCAGGTACTAACTCGAAAAAGAATTAAGTTGCATGCAATATACCATAAAATTGCTTTATTTAATAGCAAGCAAAAATTATCTTTGAAATTGCAATTTGTTATCGGGTATCAAAGTGCCCGAAAATTGCTTGGGTACCCGATGGTATTAGGACTTCAGGTAGTGCCGGGTACCCGGGTCCTATTTTTGGGACCCGTGCCCATGCCTAACTAGCTTCAGTTGACTAAAACATCACTTCGCTACAGTCAAACTAGACTCAGTAGGTACTTCAGCTTGTTCAGCCTGTGAATCAATTCTTGCACTGCAGCTAGCTAGCAGCTAAACAGAATTTCCTATTTCATCAAACTTGACAGCTGGTAAATTTTCTTTCGTGCATTGGAGATCCTACCTACCTGAAGGGGGTCAAAATTTACTGGCCCTTGTGGAAGCAATGAAACAATTTTTCTTAAGCGTATATTATATACACAGTTGAAATCTAGTTTTAGCAATTTTTGCTATTTTTAACAAAAACAGCGATGTTTTAGCAAAAACGTTTTGATTGTTTTTAGAAAAAACCTATTTTAGCAAATAAAAGCAATTAAATGAAAAATCCCGGCGAACCCGAAAATTTTTTGGAAGGTTTAGTTGTAAAACCACATCAGCTTTGGCAACTGTCTTAACTCTTACCCCTTGTGAGGGCCAATTTTGGTAAACCCTTGTGGGTAGAGTTGTTGGCCGGCCGAGGAAAACCCGGCCGGCCCACTATGCTGACAATCCGGCCGGCCGGCCGGCCGGCCGTCCGGTCTTCAAAAAAAGGATACTACTTGATTTTATCTGTTATCCAGGAGTATAACTGTATGCATCAATTAATGCTAAATATTTTGCAAAATACACGAAAAATAGGGCAAAACTGGTACCGGCCGGCCTTTTTTGACCGGCCAGCCGGCCTGTTTGACCCGGCCGGCCGGCCGGGTTGACAAGCTCGGCCGGCCGGCCGGGTTGACAAGCTCGGCCGGCCGGGTCCGGCCGGCCGAGTCAAAAAACCGGTCGGGCAACAACACTACTTGTGGGCGACTTCACCGGGGGGAATTCTCCCTCACTCCTTCCCCTCCCCCTTCTCTACCTCTGACCTACTGGCTCCAAACCAAAATGTAGAAGAATATGACTTCTCATCGAACAGTGACATGCTAAATTGTACATGCGTGTAGAGTTAAGTTGGTGGGTGGCCTCTCAGACTTGGAACCTCCCTAAATCTTTTTTTGGCTTTTTTCAGTCTTTTAGGCGAAAATACCGGTAACATATAATTTTTCGACGGAATTCATCAATCGGTTCTCCGCTCCCACCCCAATTCCCCTCATTTTTGGTGTCGCTGTCGGTGTCAAAAAGTAGCAGCCACGATGTGAAACAGCTCATTGTGCGTGAACCGTATAAAGGTTAAGTGGTCAAAACTTTGAAACTACAGCTATTTTGATAAAATCACGTAGAAATTTTCGTTTTTAAACTTTTTAAAATTTTCAAACTGGCTAAAATTTTTATTATATTTTACTAGAAAATGTTCTTGATTTCTCCTAAAGCCGAAAATGGCATACATGCAATCGTTGGGTTCAAGTCAAAGAAGTCCCCCAAGAGAATTGAACAGCTTCAACAGCTTAATACTGACGACCGGGGCAATATTTGGGCATAAGCTGTTAAGTTAAGTTAATACGGACGTGCTGCTCTTACGATATGAAGAGTGTTGCTTTAGCTTGTTGTAAATGTCTTTCTGAAACGTTAGCTAAAATCTACCAAAACAGCGATTTTCTCAATTTTTTAAAATGACATTAATATTAACAATCTACAAATAATGGTTTGCAGCACCAGAAGCAGCAAGCCGTGTGTGCTTTCCAACGGTATGCAGTGTATGCTTTAAGGTTGCAGCAACGGGTTTTTCGTCTTGCTGCGCCTGCAGGCTTGTGCAAAGAGTGCTGGTTCCGGTTCGCATATCTTTGACTTCAAAAAGGTAGTTCTCGTCGAAATTTATTGAAATTTGCTACAATAACATTATTTAACTTGAGAAAGATTTGGAAAGAATCACGGCGCAAAAGTTTGAGTTCTTGTGAAATTAGCTTCAGTCCACCAGAACTTAGTCAGCCTACACAGACAAACCTATAATCATTCGAATTGTCTCATCAAGACCTTCAACTTTGCTCTTGAGAGTATTCTTCGTTTCCTCACGACTTAACAGATAACAAGAAAAACCCATTTTCGAGGTCCAAAGCGTTTTTTTGAAAAATCAAATATTAATATAATATAAGGGTAGTTTCTAACGCAGATAGTTACCTTGCCAGTTTAACGCGATTGACCGCAAATATGAAATGCCAACGGACTCTCACCGGCCAGGTGGTAGTAGTCAAGGTAGTATAATACAAGAAAAAATAAGGATGTCACTACAACAGCACCTCCGACCCGAAAAATTCGGGCCTGAGGTGGGAATCCAACCCAGAAGCTTTGGCTATCTAGGCCAATGCTCTACCGATTGAGCCACCCAGGCACAATCGAACCAAGCTTAAGTTTGAGTTCTTAATACTTAAGTAGTGTAATAGACCTCTCCTAAGTGTAAACCTCTTGCGCCCCCCCCTCCCCCAGCAACCAACGTTTGAGTTTTTCACTACTAACTTTAAAATCTTCAATAGGTTCATCCAGTTGTAGGCTAATGAATTCAAAAATTCAAAAATTTAGAAAAAATTTTAAAACTAATTTCAAGCTTGATGGGGGCAAGGGCAAATTTAAATGCCACCCATGTAAGCAAATTTTCTTACAAAATCGGAGACAAAGAATTTGCTTGATCCCTTTACGCCTCTAGCAAACTTAGAATTTAAATTTTTTAAAATTAAAAATTAAAATTTTTTAATTCATCAGCCTTCAGTATGCATCCTTACAAAATTTTTGAGTTATTGATAAAAAAATCAAAAGTTAAGGTTGCGGGAGGAAGCGCAAGCGATCCCAAGTTTATGCCTTGCCAGGATCTGGTACAACGCGACTAGGCCTTGCTATTTGCTTGAACAATGGAATGGAAAGAACAATGAACACGCGCTTGTACTTAGATACTTTTAGTTCAGGTGTCTTTAGTTTTCAACTTAAAAATTGAGGAATTAAACAGATTTAATAACGGTAGCATATCATACAAGTCTTCTTCCAAATATATACATATAAAAATCTTCGCCCAAAAACAGGAACATTAGTTCTAGTATATAAATTAGAAGAGTCATATCAATCTATGCATAACTTGTTCCCAAATCTTCGTCTTTGCCAGGCCATTTGTAGATATCCTGAAACAAAATTTGATACGAATAAACAATACTATCCGCTTGAGGGCAATGAAATTAAATGCCACAGACCGCCGATTAAAAACAATGAAAGTCGCACACCAACAAGCATACCCTAGGAACAAACGGCATTGTATCATATCGTTAGAAATGATCATCACAAAATCTGAAGTAAAACGTACATTGGCATCATATATTCCCTTAAGACGCAGACCCTTAGGGTCGAAAGGAGATTTAAGGAGCACATTGACTGGATATTTCTCTCCAAAGCACTCAAGTTCGTAGTTGCCAGATCTGAAAATAGCAATTGTGTTTATTATTATGATTATCATAGCTAAATGCTTTTGTGCTCTGTATTACTATTATTATTATTATTATTATTATTGTTATTATTAATATTATTATTATTATTATTATTATTAATGGTTTATTACCATCACAAGCCACAAGAAAGTATTCAAATTGCAGTACCTTACGTAATTATATAATTAACTCTACTGTCCGTATTTTTTGTAACCATAATCAATTAAGCAAACAAACTTGGTTATTCACTGTGACTTTTGTGAAGAGAACAAGAAAGGAACTTGCCGATGAAGACTTACTTAATCCAATCAGCATCGATATTTTGCCCATCTTGACGATGAATCATTGCATAGGCGAGAGGCTGGTTCAAATAGAAGGCATATTCACCTCTTCTAACTAAGCCAACTGGTTGTCCGTTACGGTAGAGTGCTTCGTTTCCCCACAGTGCTCTTGGTCTGAAAAAAGAAATGTGCGCAACCGTTAGAATAGTCGTTCATGTCAATTTCGCTGTCGGGTCCAAAAATAGTAACTAAACTAAACCCTTCTTATTAATAGCTGGCTAGAAAATAAGGTGAACTGGTTCAACTAAAGAATAAATATCCTCTTATTGCAAACCTGACTGTGAGCCGTTGCAGCAATGCCAGGCAGCTACACTGTTACTCAAATTAAACAGGCAGTATAATGTTCACTTTATTAACACTGACCTCAACTGCTTAAGTCAGATCGTGAAAATTAAAACTCAGAATCAAAGTGAACTTACGAATCCATAGTTAAGCAGACCAATCTCTTGGTCAGATGAGCTTTCTGTTTCTCCACCGCAGCTCTACCGATGAAGTCTACATTGGATTTCAGCTTGCAGGCGAATCCAAGACCAACTTCGAATGGAGAATCTGTATGACGGACGTCGTGGGCCCAAAGAGGATATCCTTTTTCTGCACTTAATGACCCAATAGCCCTGAAATAAACAATACGGATTTAAGTATGAAACGACATAAAAATCAACATTACTATCGAAGAATCGAGAGTTCACACGGACAAATTTTGACAAACCGTGACGTGCACCAAATAAGATTAGGCAAACTTTGGATTAGCTGAGGAGTGAGGACGAAGTCCAATTTTCGAATGGGAGGCCTGCACTTAGTCCTCAGCTAATCTGCAGCTAACCTTAATCTGATTTGGTGCAAGCCGGTGTGCGCGATCGGATCAGATTAAACTAGATGCGGCATTTACAATACACCTTTTAAACAACTAAATTTGTTGCAGTAAATTACCTGGATCCAGCGTTAATGATGCCATAGTTGGCTCCCTCTTCCATTATGGCGTTATAGAGAGGTAGAGAGTCATTCCAGTTACAGTGAAGCTCATATCCCAGTTCTCCAACGAAGGATACCCGTATGACTCTGCAAGGAATTCCTGCAATATTCACAACTTTGTGAGTTGAAAAGGGTAGGCTGGATTCACCCAAGTCGTCCGAAGTCAGGCTCTGCAGAAGTTGTAGACTGTAGGGACCCTGTACACTGAGCATACACAGGTTAAACGTGGCATCGGCAAGGTCAACCTTAAACCCGTAGTCTTGAATGGCATTTTGGAGGTGGACCCAGGCCTGCACTCTGGTCGATCCGCCCGTCAGAATGTAGAAACCGCTTCCTTGAAATGCGGGATCGAAGGCGTTCAGGCCAGAGCCGGGCTCCAAGCCTGATACGGTCAAATCCATCTCTAACCGTCCCGACCTGGACAACATCCCGGTATAGATGGTGCTTCCGACAGGTTTTTGCATGTCGTTACTAAAGATGAAATCAACGGCTTTCTGGGCATCTGGACCTAAAACATCAGAATTCAAAAAAATCAAAGATCAAATCAAAAGGATCTTTAAGGAGGATGGCCTATTGAGGTGAACGGAACTGCGATTTTACGTACAATTTAAAAAATTGTATAAACAAGCTAAAAGCAGCTTAGGCGGTTTGACGGTTAAAATTGTTTCAAGCAGTGAATGCTACGTAGTTCAGTACCAAACTGGGTGTGTCAGTGAGATGTCGTATTAACCCTTTAATGCCTGAATTTCCTCTGGACTAACGGTAGAAAATGACTGATCTATCATTTTTGGCTACCATGTTTCACTGGGAGCACGTAGAGAGATGGGACTACCACCAATCGATAGAGGATTAATTGCTTTACATTTTGTATGTAAGCATTGAAGGGTCCCCGGTGCACCCAGAAGAAGTTAAAAGCCGTCAAATTCGGGAAAAGTACGAACTTCCATTGCAAAAAACAACTAATTGATTTCTAAGAGCAAGAGTTCCTGATGAAACGGCTTTTCCGACGAATTACCGCCGGCTCTGGCTTCGTTTGAATGCAGTGCTCGAACAGGGGTCCAAATCATCAAAATTTTCATTGCCGGCGGAATGCTATAGAAACTTGATTTATCTAGTGTGGAAATATTTTCTCAAAATAGGGTGGACGCGTTGAAGAAAAAAGGAGCAAATTTCCAGACTGCCAACCGGCAACTGGACCCTGTCCCAAAAAATAAGATGACGAAAATCGCCACTTGGGCCATATGGACTATCCGACTTTAAAGAGTTAATTCAACAATAACTTTTCTATTACACGAACTTTATAAGGCCGAATAATTCGTCACGTATTTATTTCCAAAACTGACATCAAT